>CAUYLG010059658.1:0-106749 GCA_963573385.1 Cacajao melanocephalus | reverse complement strand
GTTTGGGAACACTGGAGTTGCAAGATACGGTAGGATCTGGGTCAGAGTTGATGCTGTGGAACCCAAAGTCAAGGGCAACTCTCTCCCTCTATATATTTTTTTAAGAGATGGGATCTCAGTATGTTGCCCAGGCTGTTCTTACTTTATTTCACCTGTCAATCAGGTGAAATAAAGTACAGTACCATGAAAGACAATGAAACTGTAAGAAAGAGAGAGGAAGGAAGGAAGAAAGGGAGGGAAGGAAAAGGAAGAAAGGAAGGAAAGAAGAGAGGAAAGAATTAGCGAGGGAAGGAAGGACGGGAAGGCGGGCGGGAGGGAGGAAGGAAAAAAGGAAGGAAGGAAGAAAAAAGGAAGAAAGGAAGGAAGGAAGGGAAGAAACCTTTCTACAAACTCATATAGGAAGATCTCTGAGATATATCACATGAAAAAAGCTAGTTGTAGAACAGTATGCATCATTGTGAATAATATGCTACCGTTTCTCTTAAAAATACAACAGAATGTGGCCGGGCCAAGTGGCTCACACCTGTATTCCCAGCACTTGGCAGTGCCAGGGCAAGTGGATCACTTGAGGTCAGGAGTTCAAGACCAGCCTGGCCAACATGGTGAAACCTTGTCTCTACCAAAAATAGAAAAATTAGCTGGGTGTGGTGGTGCACACTTGTAATCCCAGTTACTCAGGAGGCTGAGGCAGGAGAATTCCTTGAGCATAGGAGGCAGAGGCTGCAGTGACCTGATATCACACCACTGCACTCCAGTCTGGGTGACACAGTGAGACTCCATCTCAAAAAACAAACAAACAAAAAACAAACAACAACAACAACAAAAAAGCAAGAGAATACAAGAGAATACCAAGAAAGTACATATCTATATATACATACATACATGTATATATTTGCATAAATAAATCCTGAAGATGCCTAAGAAACTTATGGAAGGTGGGAGGGAATGGTACATTTAGATGAATAGGGAGCAACAGTTAAATAGAGAGTTTACATTTTATATGTTTTCATATGGTTAGATTTGAAACCATGTGAATGTATTACCTACTTAAAAATTCAATTAGGCCGTGCAGTGGCTCACACCTATAATCCCAGCACTTTGGGAGGCCAAGGCGAGTGGATAACAAGGTCAGGAGATCGAGACCATCCTGGCCAACTTGGTGAATCCCTGTCTCTACTAAAAATACAAAAATTAGTTGGGTGTGGTGGTGCACACCTGTAGTCCCAGCTACTTGGGAGGCTGAGGCAGAAGAATTGCTTGAACTCAGTAGGCTGAGGTTGCTGTGAGCTGAGATTGCACCACTGCACTCCAGCTTGATGACAGAGCAAGACTCCGTCTCATAAAATAAAAAAATAAAATTTAATTTAAAAATTAAAGAAAATGTTAAAAAATTAATTCAATTTAAAAGAAAAAAAACTATCATCTGGGACATAAAGGCAAATCTCTGTATGCTGGGTATGGTGGCTCATGTCTATAATCCCAGGACTTTGGGAGGCTGAGGTGGGAGGATCACTTGAGTCCAGGAGTTTGAGACCATAGCAAGACCCCCATCTCTACCAAAAAAAAACTTTAAAAATTAGCAGAGCTTGGTGGAGCATGCCTGTTGTCTCAGCTACTTGGGAGGCTGAGGTGGGAGGATTTACTTCAGCCCAGGAGGTCGAGGTTGCAGTGAGTCATGATCACACCACTGCATTTCAGCCTGGGCAATAGAGAAAGAGTCTGTCTCAAATTGAAAAGAAAAAAAAAAAAAACTCTACAATTTGAGAGCACAAATATTTTCTACCATTAACAAACAAACAAAACAAAATAGTATTTTTAAAAGTTAACTCGGTCATTATTTCATCTTTAATTTCATCCATAATTAGCATGAAATTCAAAATAATTATGCTGAGTGAAAGAAGCCAAGCAAGAAAAGAATCCATAGTGTGCAATGCCATTTATATAAAACTCTACAAAATGCAAACGAATTTATAGTGATGGAAAGTGGATCGGTGGTTACTCAGGGATAGGGGAGCAGAAAGGGGTGAGGACTACTCCTTACAGAGAGGCATGGGAAACTTTTGGGTCTGATGGGTGTGTTCACTGTCAGTTACTGTCAGTTCATTGTCAATTATGCCCTAATAAAGCATTTTAAGTGTTAATTTCATTTTTTCAATTTTAATTTCAATTTTGTTATGTTTTATAACAGAACCAGAATTATGCATACAACTTATAAGTAATTTTATGTATACATGTATTGAGGGTGCAGGTTGAAAAATTTCCCACTGAAATGCGTGGCAACTACTAGTCGAAGCCAGTTTCAAACCCAAATAGAGTGAAGCCCACACGTTTAACTGCTACACTCTACTGCCCCCTGCTGGAAGTAGGTTTTGCATTAGGCCTTTAGTTGCCTCCTCTGGGTTAAAGTCACAAATTTAATGAGGAAAGATTTTCGAGATCTACTTAGAACCAAACCCTTCAAAACCACACACACACACACACACACACACACACACACACACACACAGCAGGAAGCAGCCCCAGATCCTTCTGCCACACCAGCCTGAAGAGAGAGAAGAAAGGAACTATTCAAAGCTTTGAAAGGAAAAAAAAAACAAAACCATCAGGCCAGAGTCCAAACTTTCCCTAACACCTTGAATGCCCCCTCAGGAGGCCATGGATAGAGAGGGGTCTTCCCTCGAGGCCAACATTCCCCTTCACTCTTTCTCCAGGTAACTAAGAGACTTAATACCAAACGTCTGGCCAGGCATGGTGGCTGATACCTGTAATCCCAGCACTTTGGGAGGCCAAGGTGGGAGGATTGCTTGAGCCCAGGAGTTCAAGATCAGCCTGGGCAACATAGTGAGACTCTGCCTCTACAAAATAAAATATATACAAAAGTTAGCCGGGCTTGGTGGTGTTCACCGGTAGTCTCAGCAACTTGGGAGGCTGAGGCAAGAGTATGGCTTGAGCCCAGGAGGATGAGGCTGGAATGAGCTGTGATCATCCCACTGCACTCCAGCTGGTGGGACAAAGCAAGACCCTGTCTCAAAAACACAAAACAAGGCTGAGAGGTGTGGCTTACACTTGTAATCCCAGCACTTTGGGAGGCCAAAGCGGGTGGATCACCTGAGGTTAGGAGTTCGAGACCAGTCTGGCCAACATGGCAAAACTCCATCTCTACTAAAAATACAAAAATTAGTAGGGCGTGGTGGCATGAGCCTGTAATCTCAGCTACTTGGGAGGCTGAGGCAAGAGAGTACGCTGCAACCCAATAGGCAGAGGTTGCAGTGAGCCAAGATTGCGCCACTGCACTCCAGCCTGGGCAACAGAACAAGACACTGTCTCAAAACAAACAAAATGGAAGCCAAACCTCTAGTCAGCCAGAGTGCCAGAGTTGCAAGGAAATTTAACCATAGAATTATTCTGGCCGTAGTCCAGAGAGCTACTGTGAGTTCTGACAAAACCCACGGGCAGACTCTTGAGGACCTGACAAATGTCTCCTTACTGAGTTTTTTTGTTTTATTTTGTTTTCAGACAGTCTCACTCTATCGCCCAGGCTGGAGTGCAGTAGCACAATCTTGGCTGACTGCAACCTCTGCCTTTCAGGTTTAAGCCATTCTCCTAACTCAGCCACCCAAGTAGCTGGGATTACAGGCATCCGCCACCATGCCCAGCTAATTTTTGTATTTTTAGTAGTGACGGGGTTTCACTATGTTGGCCAGGCTGGTCTTGAACTCCTGACCTCAGGTCATCTGCCTGCCTTAGCCTCCCAAAGTGCTGGGATTACTGGCATGAGCCACTGTGCCCGGCCATCTTTATTGCTGCTTCCAAAGACTTCTAAAGTGGGTGAGCTCATTGCTTCAGTTTCAACCGCACTATGACACATGGCCAAGAACTGCATTGGAGAATGCAGTTCCCATTTCAAATAATGTTCTATGAGGGGATCCACCTGGGCCTGGGATCTAGTCTGCAAGATTAGGCAATACACCAGGATAATCTTAGAGCCTAAGTAGACAATTTCATGACTTGAAATAAGCTACCACCATGCAAATGCGACCACTATAACCATCAATTTCCTGCTTCCACCAAGATCTGAAACTCACAGCAATATCATTCAGTCCTAGATAAATGAAAAAAAAAAAATGTGTCCAAAGGATCTTCTGTGAAACGCAGTATAGCACAGAGGTTAAGAACTTCAGATTCGAAGTTAGATCCGCCAAGGTTCAAAGCCTGGCTGTTTATTTTATTATTTATCTATTTTTCTTTTTAGAGACAAGGTCTCACCATGTTGTCCAGCCTGGTCTAGAACTGTTGGGCTCAGGCAACCCTCCCCTTCGGCCTCCCAAAGTGCTGGGATTATAGGTGTGAGCCACTATACCCGGCCCTGTTTGTTTTTGAGACTGTCCCTGCCTGGTTCTGCGATTTAGCTTACAAGTTGTGTGTCTAGGGAAAGTTAACTCTAAGCTTCTCTCAACCTTTTCTGGGACTCAATTTGGTCATAGATGAAATGGGGATAATAGTAGTAATTATCCTGTAGGATTGTTGTGAGAATATATGACACTATCTAAGCAAGGCCCTTCGTACAGTGCCTGGCCCATGTCAAACACCCTGTATCTTTACTTTTATTGTTGTTACTGTTACCGTTTTTCTTTTGTTTTGGGTTTGGGGTTTGGGTGGTTTTTTTTGTTGTTATTGTTGTTTTTGAAACAGAGTCTCACTCTGTCTCCCAGGCTGGAGTGCAGTGGCTTGATCTTGGCTCACTGAAACCTCCACCTCCTGGGTTCAAGTGATTCTCCTGCCTCAGCCTCCCGAGTAGCTGGGATTATAGGTATACACCACTATGCCCAGCTAATTTTTGTATTTTTTGTAGAGACGGGGTTTCACCATGTTGTTCAGGCTGGTCTCAAACTCCTGACCTCAGGTGATCTGCCCACCTCAGCCCCCGAAAGTGCTGGGATTACAGGCGTGAGCCACCACACTTGGCCTGTTATTATTCTTCTCTATCCTCTCTCCTTCTTAACCATCTCAGTTTTTTCTTTTCTGAAACAGGGTCTCGCTCTGTTGCCCAGGCTGAAGTGCAGTGGTGGTCATAGTCCTCACTTCTGTCTTAACCTCCCCAGCTCAAGTGATCCTCCCACCTCAGCCTCCTGAGTAGCTAGGACCACAGGTGTGTACCACCATGCTCAGCGTTTTGTTTTGTTTTGTTTAGCAGAGATGCGATCTTGTTATGTTGCCCAGGCTGGTCTCAAAGTCCTGGGCTCAAGAAATCCTCCCAAATTGGCCCCCTAAGGTGCTGGGATTACAGGCATGAGACACTGCACCTGGCCCATCTTGATAGACTGAAAGAGCTCGTTCATATAGGTCAGTGGATCGTGTGGGTCCTTCAAGGCCTGCAGAATTAGGTTATTTACTTCAGCCAGAGTCTTGCATGTCTCACCTTCCCAAAGTTCTAGAAGTCAATAGAACTCATAAGGATATCTCAGGGCAAATTACACACCCCTAAATTTAGAAAATACAAGCAAATATCAGAACCAAAGATGACCATTGCAGCTGCTTAAAATCAAAGCACTGATTCTTTCCTAAAGTAGCATTTCCCAACCCAAGAGCAAGATTCAAGATCCCAACATCTAAAACCATGTCGCTATTGCCAGCCAAGAAAAAGTGCATAGATGGAGAAGATAGAATAGAAAAAAAGAGGCTAGGCACAGTTGCTTACGCCTGTAATCCCAGCACTTTGGGAGGCTGAGGTGGGCAGATCACCTGAGGTCAGGAGTCAAAACCAGCCTGGTCAAGGTGGTAAAACCTCATCTCTGCTAAAAACACAAAAACAAAAAAAAATTAGCCATGCGCGGTGGCACATGCCTGTAATCCCAGGTACTCAGGAGGCTGAGGCAGGAGAATCTCTAGAACCCAGGAGGCTGAGGTTGCAGTGAGCTGAGATTTCGCCATTGCACTCCATCCTGGGCAACAAGAATGAAACTCCATCTCAAAAAACAAACAAACAAAAACAGCGTGTTGTGCCAGTGAATTAGCATAACCCAAATGAGGATGAAGAACTGCTTCAGCCCAGGCAACAGGAGCTAAAGTTACCTCGATGGCTCCTTTATTTGAAGCCTAAATCTTAATATCAGCTCATTAGATCACACCACCCTGGTCTAGAAGAGGCAAATCCATTTAAAAACATATCAAGGGAAGGAAATAGAACATAGAGATTAAGCTCACAAACTCAGGAGTCAGACCTAGCTTTGAGTGGCTGCCTCATCACTTACTAGCTTTGTAAATTTGGACAAATTACTTAACCTCTGTGAAACTTAGTTTGCTCATCTGTGAAATGGAGACAAGAAAACCTTCCTTGCAAGTTACTTAGCTATTAAGTGAATCACATATGCGCAGCAACAGTGACTATTTTGAGGAGGATGAAGGGAAGACTCTCACTGTTTCCAAAGACATTCCAATGCACTGAATTTATGATGTGCAGAACTGGCAGGGTATGGGGACATGGGAATTAAAATTTCTCCAGGCCGGGCATGGTGGCTCATGCCTGTAATCCCAGCACTTTGGGAGACTGAGGCAGGAGGATTGTTGATTGCTTAAGGCTGAGTGTTCAAGACCAGCCTGGGCACACTCCAGCCTGAGCGACAGAAAGAGATACTGTGCCCAAAGTTGATTTTTAAAAAAAATATTTCTGCATATTAATATAAACAGCTCTTTTATTTGGTCAAGGATATATTTGCATATTAGTGCATACATGGATACCACATAGATACATCTAAATTTATGCAAATGGGATACATATGAGAGTATTTTCTATTTTTTAGTAGCTTTTTACTTTCTTTTTTGCTGGTTTTACTCTTTCATTAGTATAACACTCCCTCCAGCCTACCACAAAACCTCTGTTAACAAACCATTTTATTACATTCTCTATTTCTCTCCATGCTCATATAAAATAACTTAAAAACATATATGCAAAGTTTTACAAAAATAAGTTCCTATAAGGCTGTTTCTCATCTTGCAATTCTCAATGTGACTCAAGGAAAGAAATTCTTCCAAGTCAATAAATGTACTCTAATTTTTTTTTTTTTAAGACAAGGACTTGCTTTATCACCCAGACTGGAGTACAGTAACATAAATACAGCTCCCTGCACCCTTGACCTCCTGGGCTCAAGCCATCTTCCTGCCTCAGCCTCCCATATAACTGGGACCACAGGTGCAATGCCACCACACCTAGCTAATTTTTTAAATTTTTTGTTGAGATAGGGTATCGCTGTATTGCCCAGGCTGGTCTCAAACTCCTGGTCTCAAGTAATCCTCCCACCTCAGCCTCCCAAAGTGCTGGGATTATAGGCATGAGCCACCACGCCCAGCCTCCGACATATTTACTTTTTTCTTTTTGAAACGGGATCTCGCTCTGTCACACAGACCAAAGTGCAGTGGTGTGATCTCAGCTCACTGCAACCTCTGCCTCCCAGATTCAAGCAATTCTCCTCCCTCCAAAGTAGCTGGGATTACAGGCACCCACTACCACACCACCACACTCAGCTAATTTTGTATTTTTAGTACAGATGGGTTTTTACCATATTGGCCAGGCTGGTCTCAAATTCCTGACCTCAGGTGATTCACTTGCATCGGCTTCCCAAAGTGCTGGGATTACAAGTGTGATCCACCATGCCAAGCCTCCAATATATTGTTTTTAATGGCTACATAATACTCCAAATTGCAGATGCTATATAGTTCAGTCAACTATTTCTTTTTTTAATTTTTTAAATTTTGAGACAAAGTCTCACTCTGTTGCCCAGGCTGGAGTGCAGCGGTACAATCTCAGCTCACTGCAACCTCCGCCTCCCGGGTTCAAGCGAGTCTCATGCCTCAGCCTCCGGAATAGCGGGGACTACAGTCGTGCGCCACCACACCTGGCTAATTTTTGTTTCTGTTTTTGTTTTAGTAGTGACAGGGTTTCAGCATGTTGGCCAGGCTGGTCTTGAACTCCTGGCCTCAAGTGATCTGTCCGCCTCAGCCTTCAGTCAGCTATTTCTCAGTTGAAGGATACCTTCATTGTTTCCTCTTATTTGTCACTAAGAATAATGCTACAGTAAGCACACCGATATTTCTACCATTATAAACCTGGTGCTTTTATTTTGGTGGAAAAGATCCCGGAAACTGGATCCAGGTCAAAGGAGTTATATATTTTTTATTGTTAACAGTTATTAACAGATGCCTTCAAATACACAACAGGCCAGGCATGGTTGCTCACACCAGTAATCCCAACAGTTTGGGAGGCCGAGGCAGGAGGATCGCTTGAGGCCAGGAGTTCAAGTTTCTTGCCTGGACAAAATAGCAAGATCCCCATTTCTACAAAACATTAAAAAAAAAAAAATAACCACTAAGTCTCTAACAATTTACATTTCCACCAGTACCATGTGAGACTGTGCTCTTCCCCATATCCCTGACAGCAATAGGTTTAGCCTTCTTTTTGTTTGTTTGAGTTTCCTTTTCTCGTTCTTGTTCTTTTTACTTATTTAATTTTTTTGAGACAGTGTCTCGCTCTGTCGCCCAGGCTGGAGTGCAGTGGCGCAATCATAGCTCACTGAAACCTTAAACTCCTGGGTTCAAGGGATCCTCCTGCTTCAGCCTTCTGAGTAGCTGCGACTGCAGGCTCGTGCCACCGTGCTCAGCAATTTTCTTCTTCGTTTCTTTATTTTACGGACATTTTCAAACATTGTGAATGCAAACAGAATAGTATGATGAACCTCCAAAAACTCATGGCTCAGCTTCGGCAATTTTCAATATTCTTTCATTCTCGCAGTCTTCTTTTTAATTTTTGCAAATTTATGGGCATAAAGTGATATACTTGCTGTTACTTTTTTCATCTTGTTTTTACATTTCTCTGACTACTAGTGATTTTGAGCACATTTTCACATGTGTGGAGTTGATCTTATGTAAGAGCCTATTCATAGACTTTGCATAATTTTTGGTTGTTTGTCTTTTTCTTGTTAATTTATAGGAGTAGTTTGTATATAATAGATGTTAATCCTTTACTTATCTTCCATATTGCCAATATTTTTTCTAATCCAATGTTTGTCTGTAGGGTCTATTCTAAAGTTTTAAATTTTTATATATTTCATGATTTCGTTTGTATCTGTTTTTTCTTAAAGCTTCTATATTTTCTGTATTGCATAAGAAATTCCCCCCCTCCCCCCACCACCACCAAGTACAATCTGGTAGTTTAGAAAATTGTTTGGCAAAATGTACTGAAGCAGAACATACACATTTCCTATGACCCAGAAATTCATCTGCTAAGTATATACCCAACAGAAATGCATAGATACGTTCATGTACAGACATGTACAGCAGGCACAGCAGCTCCCACCTGGAATCCCAGCAGTTAGAAGGCGGAAGCAGGAAGATCACTTCAGTCCAGGAGTTTGACACCAGCCTGGGCAATATAGTGAGACCTCTGTCTCTACAAAACAATAAAATAATTAGCCAGGCATGGTGGTGGCACAAACTGTAGTCCCAGCTATTTGGGAAGCTGAGGCAGGAGGATCTCTTGATCCCAGGAGTTGGAGGCTGCAGTGAGCTATGATCTAGCTACTGCACTTCAGCCTGGGCGACAGAATGAGACTTTATCTCTGAAAATAAAATATAAGCCTGGGTGTGGTGGCTTATGCTGGTAATTCCAGCATGTTGGGAGGCCGAGGCGGGTAGATCACGAGATCAAGAAATTGAGACCATCCTGGCCAACAGTGAAACCCCATCTCTACTAAAAATACAAAACAGTTAGCTGGGCATGGTGGCACATGCCTGTAATCCCAGCTACTCGGGCAGCTGAGGCAGGAGAATCACTTGAACCTGGGAGGTGGAGGTTGCAGTGAGACAAGATCACGCCACTGCAGTCCAGCCTGGTGACAGAGCAAGACTCCATCTCTAAATAAATTAATTAATTAAATAAAATAGTACAAAAATATTCATAGAACTATTCAGAAAAGCCAAAAACTGGTGGAGAAAAAAACTACTGCCCATCAACACTACAATGGTGCAGCCATAAAAAAGAACAAGATTATGTCCTTTGCAGGGACATGGTTGGAGCTGAAGGCCGCTATCCTCAGCAAACTAATACAGGAACAGAAAACCAAATACCACATATTCTCACTTGTATGTGAGAACAGATAGAGGGGAATGACACACCCGGGGCCTTTTGGAAGGTGGAAAGGGGGAGGAGGGAGAAGATCAGGAAAAATAACTAATGGATATTAGGCTTAATACCTGGGTGATGAAATAATCTGGACCACGAACCCCCATGACACAAGTTTACTTATGTAACAAACCTGCACTTGAACCCTTGAACTTAAGATAAAAGTTGAAAAAGTTAGAATGGATAGGTCGGGAGCAGTGGTTCACACCTGTAATCAATCACAGCACTTTGGGAGGCCAAGGCCGGTGGATCAGAAGATCAAGCGTTCGAGACCAGCCTGATCAACATAGTGAAACCCCTTCTCTACTAAAAATACAAAAAATTATCCAGAAATGGTGGCGGGCGCCTGTAATCCCAGTTACTCGGGAGGCTGAGGCAGTAGAATCGTTCAAACCTGGGAGGCGGAGGTTGCAATGAGCAGACATCACACCACTGCATTCCAGCCCGGGTGACAGTACGAGATTCTGTCTCAAAAAAAAAAATAGAATGAATAAATAAATTGTGGCATATTCATACAATGTAATGCTATACGGCAATGATAATGAACTACAGCTACACATCTCACAAAAATAATACTAAAAAAGAAGCCAGACATTGAAGAGCACATGCTGTATGATTCCATTTATATAAAGATCAAAACCAGACAAAAATAATCTATAGTGTGAGAAGTCAGGGTAGAGATTACTCTTGAAATGGGGCACAAGGAACTTTCTAGGGGAGTTGGTCAATTTCTGTTTGTTGATCTGTGTATAACAAACAGAACACAAACAATCATAATCAAACAGATATGTTCACTACAGGACCTGTGGTTTTTGTACCTTCTGTAGGTAGGCTATACTGCAATAAAGTTTACTATAGGCCAGGCACGGTGGCTCATGCTTGTAATCGCAGCACTTTGGGAGGCCAAGGCGGGCAGATCATGAGGTTAGGAGTTCGAAACCAGTCTGGCCAACATAGTGAAACCCCATCTCTACTAAAAATACAAAAACTATCTGGGCCTGGTGGGGGAGGGGGTGCCTGTAATCCCAGCTACACAGGAGGCTGAGGCAGGAGAAATTCGTGAACCCAGGAGGCAGAGGTTGCAGTGAGCCGAGATCGTACCATTGCTCTCCAGCCCAGGCAACAGCGCGAGACTCCGTCTCAAAAAAAAAAAACGAGTTTAATATAAGATACAAAATAAATCTCCCCATCTCCTAGTTCCTAGATAGTTCATGTAGTATTGTAAACCATCCTCAGAGAATTGTATTGTCTTATTTTTCACATTTACTTTTAATCTATTAACATGTATGTGACATATTGTGGCAAGCAGGCTTCTAAGATGCCCTATGATTGTCGCCTGCTTGTATTCACGGTCTTGTGTTATCTCCTCCCTGTCAGTGAAGGCTGGAACTGACTTCTGACAAATAGAATATAGCAAAGTTAGGCCAGGTGTGGTGGCTCACGCCTATAATCCCAGCACTTTGAGAGACCAAGGTAGGAGGATCACTTGAGGTGGGTTCGAGACCGGCCTGGCCAACAGGGGGAAACCCAGTGTTTACTATAAAAATGAAAAAAAGAATTAGCCAGATGTGGTGGTGTGGGCTTGTAATCCCACCTACTCGGGAGTATGAGGCATAAGAACTCTTGGACCCGGGAGGCAGGAGTTGCAATGAGCTGAGCTCTCACCACTGCACTCCAGCCTGGGCAACAGAGCCAGACACTGTCTCAAAAAACAAAACCAAACAAAAAGGCTTAGAATATGTTAATAGGGTGTCATTTCTGAGATTAGGTTACAAAAGAACTGTGACTTTCATCTTGCCAGAATCTCTTTCTCTCTCCTCTCTCCTCTCTCTCTCTCTCTCTGGTGAATTAACTTGCCGTGTTATGCACTGCCCTTTGGACAGGCTCACATGACAAGCAAGCAAACAAGGGTGGACCAACATCTCTTAAGGAACTGAGGCCTTAGTCCAACAGCCCACAAAGAAACGAATCCTTCATCAACCACGGAGTGAGCCTGGAAGTGAATCCTTCCCCAGTCAACCCTTAAGACGAGCACAGCCCAGGCAGGAACCCTGATTGCAGCCTCGCTAGACCTGCAGCACTGGGCCCTGCTAAGCCATGCCCACATTCCTGACCCACAGAACCTGTGGAAGAAGAGCTGCTGTTGTTTCAAGTCAGCAATTTGGGGGGTTCTTTGCTATGCAGCAATAGAAAACTAATGCACATGTGATATAAAAAAGACATTTTCTTTCTTTCTGATAGTCAATTACGCTAAGGCATTCATCAAATAGTCCAGTCAATTAAACTATCATCGTTAGCTGAGTGTGGTGGTGATCACCAGTCGTCCCAGCTACTTGAGAGGCTGATGTGGGAGGACAGCTTGAGCCCAGAACTTTGAGGCTGCAGCAAGCTATGATCATGCCACTGCACTCCAGCCTGGGTGACAGGGCAAGACCCTATCTCTAAGTAAATAAATAGCTGGGCACAGCAGCTCACGCCTGTAATCCCAGCACTTTGGGAAGCCGAGGCGGGCAGATCACCTGAGGTTGGGAGTTCGAGACCAGCCTGACCAACATGAAGAAACCCTGTCTCTACTAAAAATACAAAATTAGCCGGGCGTGGTGGTGCATGCCTGTAATCCCAACTACTCTAGTGGCTGAGACAGGAGAATAGCTTGAACTTGAGAGGCGGAGGTTGCGGTGAGCCGAGATCACGCCACGGCACCCCAGCCTGGGCAACAAGAGTGAAACTGTCTCAAAAAAAAAATAAATAAATAATAAAAATATCATCTTTGACATTTATTAAATTATCACATATGCTGATACTTATTTCTGGATTCTCTGTTCAATCCAACTCATATATTTATCTATTTGTCATTTCCTGTGCTAAAATTATATTGATACTGTGGTTTTGCAATATGTTCTGATATCAAGTAAAAATAAGCCCGTTTCCCATTTTTCTTTATTCTCACACTTTTCTTGACTAGTCTCAAGCATTTATTCTTTTGTTTCAAATTTTTTATTTTTTATTTTTGTGGATACATAGTGTATATATCTATAGGGCACATGAGAGGTTTTGATACAGACATGCAGTGTGAAAAAAGCACATCAAACTTTTATTCTTGCATATAATCTTTATTTTAGCCAATTTTTAAAACTTAGATCAAAAGAGCTATGGGGGAGGCTGAGGTAGGAGAATCGCTTGAACCCGAGTGGTGGAGGTTTCGGTGAGCCAAGATCACACCGCTGCACTCTAGCCTGGGCAACAAGAGTGAGACTTTGTCTAAAAAAAAAAAAAAATTACATTATACTTATACTTTAATTTGGGAACAATTTTTTTGTTTGTTTTTTGGGGGTTTTTGTTTGCTTCATTGGGGAGAATTTTTTGTTTTTTGAGTTTTTTGTTTTATTTTGTTTTGCTATTGTTTTTAGAGACAAAGTTTCACTCTGTAACTCACATTGGAGTGCAATTGTGCAATTATTGCTCACTGCAGCCTCAAACTCCTGGGTTCAAGCGATCCTCCCACCACCACACCCAGCTGTTTTTAAAACTTTTTTTGTAGAAACTGAGTCTTGCTATGTTGCCCAGGCTGGTCTCAAACTCCTGGCCTCAAGCAGTCCTCCTACCTCAACCTCCCAAAGTGTTGGGATTACAGAGGTGAGCGACCACACCCAACTTAATCTGGGGAGCATTCACATTAATTATGTGAAGTCTTCCCACGCAGGAACATCCCTTTACATTTGTTCATATTTTATGTCTTTCCTAAGATTTTAAGGTTTTCTTTCTATAGGTCCTATGCCTTTCTACTTAAATTTATTCCTAAGCATTTTCCTTTCAGTGCTATTATGATTGAAATATTTCCCCTGTTTTCTGTTTTCTCTATTCTGTTAGAACAGGAGAAAAGCTATTGATGTATGTATAGATCTCAAGATTTCAAAGCTCTTGAGCACACACTGAGGTGCAGGGAAGAAACAGAACTTTATTTCTTTATAAGTTTATAAAATTTATCAACTTTGTAAAACCTCTTTTTTTTTTTTCGAGACGGAGTTTTGCTCTTGTTGCCCCGGCTGGAGTGCAATGGCGTGATCTTGGCTCACTGCAACCTCCGCCTCCCAGTTTTAAGCAATTCTCCTGCCTCAGCCTCCAGAGTAGCTGGGATTACAGGTGCCTGCCACCATGCCCAGCTAATTTTGTATTCTTTTTAGTAGAGACAAGATTTCTCCATGTTGGTCAGGCTGGTCTTGAACTCACGACCTCAGGGAATCAGCCCACCTCGGCCTCCCAAAGTGCTGGGATTATAGGCGTAAGCCACCTCACCTGGCCAACTTTGTAAAATCTTATAGAACTTCATAAGCTTTATAAAATGTAACTTTTATTTTAAATTCCCTTTGTGCCAGGTGGAAGAAATTCAATACCATCTGGCTCTTCCTAGCCTTTTTCAGGGTGGGTTTAAGTTCTGTGGAGCCTACACAGCACCAGCAGGCAAGAGGGCACAGGGGCCTGGTTACCATCTGCACTGGCGGTCAGCCCCTGAGACGCCGATGGCCTCTGCTGCGTTGCCTGTCCTTCCCTTCTGAAGTCTCCCTCCTCCCTTCTTCCCTCCCGCCTGCTCTCTCCCTCCCTCCAACTCTCTCTCTCTCTCTCTCTCTCTCTCTCTCTCTCTATATATATATATATATATATATATATATATGTATACACACACACACACATATATGTATATGTGTGCTTATGTATATATGCACACATATATTTGAGCAAATGTGTTCTCTCTCTTCTTTGTTTTTTGAGATGGAATCTCTGTCACCCAGGCTGGAGTGCAGTGGCTCAGTCTTGACTCACTGCTAGCTCTGCCTCCCAGGTTCAAGCGATTCTCCCGCTTCAGCCTCCCAAGTAGCTGGGATAACAGGCAACCACCATCATACCCGGCTAATTTTTGTATTTTTGTACAAACAAGGTTTCACCATATTGGCCAGGCTGGTCTCAAACTCCTGACCTCAGGTGATCCACCCTCCTCGGCCTCTCAAAATTCTGGGATTACAGGCGTGGGCCACCTCGAGCTTGGCCTTTCTCTGCCTTTCCGTTTTGAGCATGCATGTTCTCTCTCTCTTTTCTGAGCACGCATGTTCTCTCTCTTTACCTCTGTCTCTCTCTTTGTTCTCTCTCTCTCTTTCTCTATCTCTTTTGAGCATGCATGCTCTCTCTGTCTCTATCTCTATTTTGAGCACACATGTTCTTTCTCTTTACTTCTCTCTCAATACACATATACTTTTTGAGCACATGTGTTCTCTTTCTCTCTCTGTCTCTATTTTGAGCATGCACATTCTCTCTAATTTTTTTTTATTTTTGAGATGGAATGTCGCTCTGTCACCCAGGCTGGAGTGCAGCGGTGCAATCTCAGCTCACTGCAACTTCCATCTCCCAGGTTCAGGCGATTCTCCTGCCTCAGCCCCTGGAGTAGCTGGAATTACAGGCATGTGCCAGCACACCCAGCTAATTATTTTGTATTTTTAGTAGAGACGGGGTTTCACCATGTTGGCCAGGCTGGTCTGGAACTCCTGACCTCAGGTGATCCACCTGCCTCAGCCTCCCAAAGTGCTGGGATTACTGGCGTGAACCACTCCACCCAGCCTCTATCTCTCTTTATCTCTATTTTGGGCGCACATGTTCTCTCCATTTCTCTCTACATATATATTTTTGGGCACACGTGTCCTCGCTCTGTGTGTGTCTATTTCAGCATGCATGTTCTCTGTCTCTATCTCTATCTCTATTTTGAGCACACATGTTCTCTCTCTCCTGCTCTCTCTGTTTTCAATAGCATGTTCTCGATCTCTATGTGAGCATGCATGTTCTCTCTTTATCTGTACTTATCGTCTCTCTCTCCCTCCCTCCTCCAAGACACTCTCAGGCACTCAGGCACGTGGCAAACACCAGCCCACCTCCTTGTTACAGTGGACATTGGGGTCCCCTCTAAGGACCCCTCTGCCCCAACACAGAATGCAGCTTCTCTTCTGGAGTCTTCCTGCTTTCCCAGGCTCTTCCCAGGAAGCAAAACGCAGATCTCCTCTGCTCTTGGATCCCACAAACCTACACGGGGTCTCGTCCTTGGGTGAAGGGCTGCAGGCCTGGGTCTCCCTTCTTCGGGGAACTGGAGCAGCTTCACCCTGTTCCTCCTTATTCTCTCTCCTCTCAAAGTCTGGAAATTCTTTTCCAGTCTCATTTAGTGTCTTAAATCTTTTTTTTTTTTTTTTTTTTTTTGGAGATGGAGTCTCACTCTGTTGCCCAGGCTGGAGTACAATGGCACGATCTCGGCTCACTTCAACCTCCACCTCCTGGTTTCAAGCAATTCTCCTGCCTCAGCCTCCCGCGTAGCTGGGATTACAGGCACGCGCTGCCACACCTGGCTAATTTTTTTTTTTTTTTTAGCAGAGACGGGTTTCTCCATGTTGGCCAGGCTGGTTATTGTCTCAAATCTAGGCTCCTAACTTGAGTTTTCTGAAAACTCAAGAGCTAGAAGAATTTTCATTTTCTTTTTGTTTTCTCATTCACTTGCTGAGGTAACAAAATTTAGAGCACACTTGCTTTAATGGGAGGAGGACTGTCAGGGGAAAGGAAGCTCTGGAGTGGAAAAAAGACATAAATATTTCAACATAGGATCCCATGATACATATAGGCACAAGGAGAAGAAAGCATTGACGGAAGTATGATAGAATGTTAATGGAATGCCCTGTTTTCAGACGGTGAAACCATGAATGAACTTTTTTTAAAATTCTTACTTATGGTTACTAATTTTTTTTTTTTTAGATGGAGTGCTTTTCTATTGCTCAGGCTGGAGTGCAGTGTGCTACCTGTAGCCTGGAACTCCTGGGCTCAAGGGATCCTCCCACCTCAGCCTCCCAAGTAGCAGGGGCTACAGGCACACACCAGCATGCTTAGTTTATTTTTTATTTTATTTCATTTTTTGTAGAGTCTGGGGTCTTGCTATGTTGCCCAAGCTGGCTTTGAACTCCTGAACCTGAGATGGCTTAATGTGAAATAACTTTCACGAAAATCCCAATTGGGTTTCTAGGAAACCCAGCCTAAGTCAGTGGTGTAGTTCCTTCAGATGGTCAGCTGGGAGGTCCAAGCTGGATAAGGACAAGGAAGGGACTGCCAGAGTGGGAGAGACTGAGGAATGAAGGTACTATGTAGGTCAGGGGATAGGGATAAGGAGAATGAAAAGGTGAAACTGCTGCATGGAGAGGAGCCTGCCATCAGAGAAAGGGATGTTGGAGTGAAAGTGGTTCTCAGTGTGACAAGGGCCCAGGGCATAACGTACAGTGGTGGTGTGGGGGATAAGGTCTCCAACAAGGTACAGCTACTGAGAGGCTGCAGTGTTGGTTAGGCTGTATCTGCAGACATTGAAGACGCCAAGGAGAGTGGCAGGATTCAGGGTGGAGATGAAGGCTAGGGGCCAAGTTACCAAGTTTTCAGTAACCACAAGGGAATGACCAGGAGGAACAAGGATGACAAAGAGTAAGGGGAGAAGGTGGCAGAGCTGGGCTACATGACCCTCAGATCAGCAGGGATTTTTTTTCTAAACGCAAGGACAAAGGAGACATGAATGAGTCAAAACTTGCAAACAGAGTGCACCCTGCCTTCAAGGACCCTGGCAGGCCCTCTCTGAACAAAACTGGAGACGTCTACCAGGAACAAGGGTGGTCACTGCCATTACAAGGTGCCCTTTCATGCCGCATTGCCTTGCATCTAAGGCATAGGGATCTCTAAGCTCTATGAAGACAGGGAACTCATCATTCTTGTTCACCAGGCAGGCATGTAATCGCTTATAATAAATACATATTTATTGGCTGGCCATGGTGGCTCATGCCTGTAATCCCAGCACTTTGGAAGCCCGAGGCGGTGGATCATCTGAGGTCAGGAGTTTGAGACCAGCCTGGCCAAAGTGGTGAAACCACATCTCTACTAAAAATACAAAAGTTATCCAGGTGTGGTGGCCCACCCTTTTAATCCCAGCTACTCGGGAGGCTGAAGAAGGAGAATTGCTTGGACCCGGAAGGCAGAGATTGCAGTGAGCCGAGATTGCACCATTGCACTCCAGCCTGGGTGACAAGAGCGAAACTCTGTCTCAGAAAATACATACATACATACATATTTACTTGTTTATTTATTTTATTTTTGGAGACTGGGTCTCTCTCTGTCGCCCAGGCTGAAGTGCAATGGCACAGTTATAGCTCACTAGAGCCTTGCCTTCATGACTCAAGTGATCCTCCTGCCTCAGCCTCGTAAGTAACTGGAAATACAGGTGGACATCACCACACCCAGCCAATCTTTTTTTTTTTTTTTTTTTTTTTTTTTGTAGAGACGGGGGTCTCACTATGTTGCTGGTCTCAAACTCCTGGCCTCAAGTGATTCTCCCTCCTAGGCCTCCCAAAGTGTTGGGAATACAGAGGTGAGCCACCTGCCTGACCCATAATAAATATTTGTTGAACGAATGACTGAACCACCAATTAATCTCTATTTCCTGATAGCTCAGCGCGGTCCGCTGGTGCAGTGATGAAGAACACGGGTTTTGAGGTCAGGCGGATCTGTGTTTGGACTGCGGATCTGAGCCTCTGTTTGTGCCTGCAGTGCGGTGAGGGCTCCAGCAGCTGAAGATGAACCGGCCCTCGGCACGTGGTAAGTTCTCCATAAGGGGTTCAGTAAAATCTCTCTCCCGGGAAAGCTCCCCACCGTGTTTGGTGGGGTGCCTGGTGCGCGAGGATGAGGCTGGGTGTGATGAGAAGGGCGGGGACACGCGAGGACTCCAGGCTGGGGTTTCAGGCCCAGCCAGGGGCGGAGTCTACTCCGTTACAGGCGGGGACCGTGCGCTCCCCTGGAGGCACTGAGGAACCTGGCCGGCCGTGCGGCTGCCCAGGCGCTATGGCGAGCGCGGCCGGGGTGCCGAGGCCGTGGCCCCGGCTGGGGCTCTTGCTCCAGTTCGCGGCGCTGCTCGGGGCGCTGAGTCCACAGGTGAGAGCCAGGGACCGACGCTGAGTCCCCACAGTCGGGTCGCGGGGCGCATGGGGCAGGGTCGCCCTGGGACCGAGGGCGCAGCCTCGTCGGTTTGGGGAGTCGTCAGTTACCCCCAGCAAATACCTAGCTGGAGAGATCTGCCAGCGTGGAAAAGCGAGAGTAGACCGAGCACCTCGCCTCTTCTGCAGGGAGGGGTGCCGTCTGGCTGGGGGTGGGTAGCCAGGCACGAAAGCCAGGCCTCTTAAAACTTCTGGGAATCCTGGCTTCCTTTGAAAATATGATTAACTTCAGGGCCCTCTGCTGAGAAATGCGCCTGCACGCCCAGTTTTGCAATTTCAGAGGCTTTACAACCGGGTCCCCTTACCCATGGCTGCATCCCAGGTTCAGAACCTGTGAGATCAATGAGCTGGGGGTGTGGGTATCTGCTCCCACGGTGCCAGGAGTAGGAGAGTCTTAAAGAAATGCAGCCAGAAGGCAAAAGTCTCCTGGCCTGGAGCCCCCATGGGGTGAAAGCAATCAGTTGAGTTAGACACCCCCATTCCCCTCTTCCACCTCATGGGTCCATCTCATGGTTGCCAGCTAAGACTGCAAGCCCAGTGTGGCCAGATCGGGTGTCTCCAGAAAAATTAGAAATGAGAAAAATTAGAAATCTTATTTTTTATAAATCATTCCATTTTTTTTAATTGGCAGCTAATTGAAAACAAATTTTTTAGCACTAGATGGTCCAACAAAATTCATTTGTGGGCAACCAATCTGCAGCCTCTTCTCCGGACGGTTCTCCCTGCTGCTGTCCTGCAGATGACAAAATTGAGGCCCAGAAAGAAAGAGGGGCTAGCAGATAGTTTCCTGACCCTCCACTCAACACCAGTGGCTCAGCCCCAAACCTGAGGGTCCTGAAGCAGGATGTGGCCTTTGCAGGGGTGCGGCTGGGCCACCCGGATGTTAGGCCTCCTGCTGGGAGTTCAGCCTCACCCTGTTTGCTCAAGGAGGGGCTGGAGCAGGTGACTGAGCCCAGAAGCACCAGATATAAGTATGGGTGGCTCCAGTCCCCCTTTCACAGCCACCCCCAGCCTTGGGTCAGGGGACCTACTGGAGCCTGGCACCAAAACCAGCTGAGCTGGTTTGGGGAAGTGGAAAGGGGCATCCCAAAAGAGGCAGACATTGTGACAGAGGAAAAAGAGGCCAGCATAGGAATCAGAGAGATGGCAACTCAAGTCCAAAGTTTTGCCACTTATTATCTCTGTGGCTTTAAGCCAATGACCTAACTTTGCTGAGCTTCATTCTCTCTCCCCTGTAGAATGGGAAAACTAATAGTACCAGTCTTAGAATGGGTGCAGTGGCTCATGCTTGTAATCCCAACACTTTGGGAGGCTGAGGCAGGAGGAACACTTGAGGCCAGGAATTCCAGACCAGCCTGGCAACATAGCAAGACCCTATCTCTACAAAAAATACAAAAACTAGCCAGGAGTGATGGCACACACCTGTAGTCCCAGCTACCAGGGAGGCTGAGGTGTGAGGATCAGCTAAGCCAAGGGGTGTGAGGCTTCAGTGAGCTATGATTGTGCCACTGCATTCCAGTTTGGGCAATAGAGCAAAACCCTGTTTTATATTAAAACAAGAACAATAACAAAAAAGAAACAAAACAATGAAGTCATTTTGTAAAGGCCTTTAGTCTTCTTTGGAAAACCAGAATGAATTGAGGGAGGAGGTAAGGAATTGGGAATTTAGATATATGGGAGCCAAAACCTCCCCCCAGGACTCCCCAGCTCCACTGTAACCCCTCTCTAGGGTCAAAGAGATGATGGGTGACACCAGCATGTTCCCCAATCACCCTTCCTCCCCTGCTCTGTTCCCGTCTGGGGGGAAGGGAAGTCATGGCCAGCCCTGCCTGGGACAGGAGCAAAGGGTGGTCCCAGACCCCTGAGAGAGCTGACTTTGTCCCTACCCCCTCGCAGGTTCATAGTCTCAGGCCAGAGAGCCTCCTGTTGGTGTCTACCTTGGATGGAAGTCTCCATGCACTGAACAAACAGACAGGGGACCTGAAGTGGACTCTGAGGGATGGTGAGCAAGAGGTGGTCCCTCCTCCCTTCTTGGGCCCATAGATTGGTGGAGGGGGAGTCACTGTGGCATGGAGAATAAGAACATGCTGGGAACGGTGGCTCACGCCTGTAATCCCAGCACTTGGGGAGGCTGAGGCAGGTGGATCACCTGAGGTCAGGAGTTCAAGACCAGCCTGGCCAACATGATGAAACCCCGTCTCTACTTAAAACACAAAAATTAGCTGGGCGTGGTGATGAGTGCCTGTAATTCCACCTACTCGAGAGGCTGAGGCAGGAGAATCGCTTGAACCCAGGAGGCGGAGGTTGCAGTGAGCCGAGATCGTGCCACTGCACTCCAGCCTGGGTGACAAGAGTAAAACTGTCTCAAAAAAAAAAAAGAGAGAGAGAGAATAAGAACATGGGCTCTAGAATCCAATGTTATCTACAGGCAGCTTCACTGCTTACCAGCTGTGTGGCCTTGAGAAACTCACTTTACCTCTCTGATCTTCAATGTCCTCATCTGTAAAATGGGGCAAAAGATATGACCCTATCTGACAGAGTTCTTGGGAAGATGGCATTACATTCATGCCAAGCAATGGCATTACATTCATGCCATAGCTCAGTGAATATGAGCTGTGCTTTTCAGTGGAGTCTGGAAGGAGCTGCTCATGCTCTGTGTCCTGTCCCTGCAGATCCTGTCATACAAGGACCAACGTATGTCACAGAGTAAGTGAACCTGGGGCCTTTTAAGGAGGAGGCAGCTGGGAGATAGGGGACCCATAGTTGTCTAGAGAGAGTATGTGTGTGGGGCGGGGACATGTTGGAAGTAAAGGAAGATAATTGGTTCTGGATGTCATATGAGGGAGGGTCTTAGAGCCCCAAGGTGTCTCCTATGAGAACAGGCTTCAACTAGCTGAGAAGTTGGAGGGAATTTCAGGCCTTCATGAAACCAGAGGGCAGGCACCCATTCATCTCCTTGTTCCTCTTTACTCCACAGAATGGCCTTTCTGTCTGACCCAGCTGATGGCAGCCTGTACATCTTGGGGACCCAAAAACAACAGGGATTAATGGTTTGTTTCCCATGGTGTTCGGGAATGGGTGAGAGCCAGGGCTTTTGCCAGGTGGAGCACTGAGAGGTGGAGAGGGAGTATGATCGGTATCTCCCGTCCTGCAGGGGATGTAAGTCAGGACTCTGAGCACATTGTGGGAAGGCTGTCTGAGGGACCTGTTGCAAGGGTGGTAAGGGGAAGTCTGGCTGTGTCTGTAGGGCAATCTGACTGTCAAGCTGGGGGTATCCCAGGGGCTTCTCCAGGACTCTGAGGGCTTTAAGGAGAAATGTATATATCAGTTAGTTTTTGCTAAATACAAATCAACCCAAAACTCAAGAGCTTAAAACCCAAACATCACCTAAATTTATTCAACTCAGAATTTGGTGGGATGACCATTTAGGCTGGGCTTAGCACAGTGGTTCTTCTGCTGGTCTAGATTGAACTTGTTCATGCATGTGTGGTCAGCTGCTGGTCAGTTGGATGGCTCTGTTTCTGAAAGTTGATTGGTAGTTGGCTGGTTTTTGGCAGGCGTGGCTGGGCCATGTGTCTCTTATCCCTAGCAGGCAATCCTAGACTTGTTCACATGGTGTCAACAAGGGACCCCAAAGCTGCAATACATAAGCACTTTTCAAGCTTCTGTTCACATCACATTTGCTAAAAGCTCATCAGCCAAAGCAGGTCACATGGGCAAGCTGAGAGTCCAGTGGTGAAAAAACAGACTCTATCTCTTTATGGAAGGAGCTGAGAAGTCACCATGTGAAGGGACATGCATACAAGATGAAGACGAATCTGTGACCATTTTTTGCAATCTTCCACATCAGGACTCTGAATGGGGTGGAATGTGCTTTGTCAGATTTTTTTTTTTTTTAATTTTTAAAAGACAGGACCTCATTCCGTGTCCAAGCTGGAGTGCAGTGGTATGGTCATAGCTCACCGCAGCCTCAAACTCCTGGCCTCAGGTGATCCTCGTGCCTCAGTATCCTGAGTAGCTGAGACTACAAGTACATACCACCACACCCAGTTCTTTGTCAGAATTCTGACCATGCCAGGGTAAGCCTGCCAGAAAAAAGTCTTAAGTATGTGATTTAGGAAGTGATAAGAAATTTTAGTTTGTGACTCAGGCAGGGTCTCAACTTGGCATACTCACATGGCATACTCAAATAGAATAGTTTGAGGACATTTTGTTAAAGGTGTGAGCAGAGTATAGGAAACCACAAGGGATAGTGCACTATATTAGTTCATTCCTACATTGCTATTAAAAAAAATACCGGAAACTGAGTAATTTGTAACAAAAGAGGTTTAACTGACTCATGGTTCTACAGGCTGTGCAGGAAGCATAGTAACTTCTGCTTCTGGAGAGACCTCAGGAAACTTACAATCATGGCAGAAGTCACGAAGGGGAAGCAGGCATGTCTTTCACACCCAGAGCAGGAGCAAGAGAGAGAAAGGAGGTACCAAAGAGAGGAGTTACCACCTACTTTAAACAACCAGATCTTGTGAGAACTCTATTACAAGAACAGCACCGGCTGGGCACAGTGGCTCATGCATGTAATCCCAGCATTTCAGGAGGCCAAGGCAGGCAGAACACCTGAGGTCAGGAGTTCGAGACCAGCCTGGCCAACATGGAGAAACCCTGTCTCTACCAAAAAATACAAAAATTAGCCAGGTGTGGTGGCACATGTCTGCAGTCCCAGCTGCTTGGGAGACTGAGGCAGAAGAATCGCTTGAACCCAGGAGGCAGAGGTTGCAGTGAGCCGAGATGGCACCACTGCACTCCAGCCTGGGTGACAGAGCAAGACTCTGTCTAAAAAAAAGAAAAAGAACAGCACCAAATGGAGAAACTTGTCCCCATGATCCAATCACCTCCCACCAGCCCCACCTCTAACATTGGGGATTGCAATTCAACAGGTGATTTATGTGGGGACACAAATCCCAGCCATATTTTGCAGTATCCTTTGGTTCATGACAGTGGGGTGCTATTATCAGCCCTAATTCTGGAGGCTGGGGAGGGAGCAGCTACCGCAGCCTGGAGCTGGAGAGAGATGTCCTGAGAGCACCTCCCAATAGGATCTCAGCACTTCGGTGGAGGGACACAGCCAGCCCGTGAGGACTCTGTGGGGAGGAAACCAGGGCATACTCTGATCTCACCCTGTCCCCATTATTCAAACCCAATAGGAAGCCAGAGCACAGGGTGCCCACAGACATAACCCAGACAAGTCCAGCTCTGGGGAGAAGGTGGAGGGTGGATCTGATCTCCACTCCTAGCCAGCATCAGGCCATGGTCTCCTTTATTCTGGAACAACTCCTTCACTTCTCTGAGTCTCTCCTGCCTGTTGACAGTTTTTAAGTACCCATGTGAGTTGTTTTTTTTTTTTTTTGGAATTAAACTCCCCACTTGTATGTGAGGTTTTTTTGTTTTTGTTTTCATCTGTTTTATTTTGTTTAGAGACAGAGTCTCCCTCTGTCGCCTAGGCTGGAATGCAGTGGCACAATCAGAGCTCACTGAAGGCTTGAACTCCTGGACTCAAGCTATCCTCCTGCCTCAGCCTCACTAGTAGCTGGGACTACAGGCATGCACCACCATGCTCAGCTAATTTTTTTTTTAATTTCCGTAGAGACAAGGTCTCACCGTGTTGCCCATGCTGGTCTTGAATTCCTGGGCTCAAGTAATACTCCTTCCTTGGCCTCCCAATGTGCTGGTATTACAGGCATGAGCCACCATGCCCATCCCAGTGCAAGTTTTTGAGGGGGAGGTCAGGTCAGTCCAGGAGCACTGTGGTACCAGGCTCATGTGGTACCTTGACACTGGGTGTTGGAATTTCTGCTTTTCCTCGAGAGGCTGTGTAGCAAAATGATTCAGTGTGCTGACTCTGGAGGCTGACTGCCTGGGTTCAAGGCCACTTAATAGCTGTGTGACGTTAACCAAGTTACCTGGCCTCTCCAAGCCCCGGTTTCCTTACCTAAAAAGTGGAAATGATAGTAGTACCTGTTAATCGGTTGCTATGGAAATGGGCTCACCTGGCACAGTGAGCATGTGTATTTCTGCTCTTACTCCTTCCTGGAACTTTTCCCTCTCCCAGAAACTGCCATTCACCATCCCTGAGCTGGTTCATGCCTCTCCCTGCCGCAGCTCTGATGGGGTCTTCTACACAGGTGAGCATCTCTCTAGCCTGTGGGGTCCAGGTTCAGCCAGCAGAGCCCAGGATCTAGGTCATGATGGGCTAATTAGGCACAGGAGTGATGGGACCACACCCCTTCCCATGCCAACTTGGGAGCTAAAACGCTTTCCACTTCCACAGGCAGGAAGCAGGATGCCTGGTTTGTGGTGGACCCTGAGTCAGGGGAGACCCAGATGACGCTGACCACAGAGGATCCCCCCACCCCTCGTCTCTACATCGGCCGAACACGTGAGTCGGGCCCCAGCTGTTCATTCAAGCTCTAGGCAGACTTCCCTTTTGCTCTGCTGAGATCTGGCTGTTGCTAACCAAGTTGAATTCAGGCCAATCAGTCTGTTAGTCATCAACAGACATTCTGCAGAGCACTGAACTAGGAGCTGGGGATAGAGCTGTAAACAAGACAGCTCCAGTCTCTGCCACTGTGATGCTCACAGGCTTCCAGGCCTCCAGGCTGTGTGCTCGGGAAACCCCCACTCCTACAAGATAAATGGCCCCTGGGGTTGGAGGGAGCGTCACATGGGCATTCCTGGTAATCTTGCTTCTGGGATCCCCAGAGTATACAGTCACCATGCATGACCCAAGGGCCCCGGCCCTGCGCTGGAACACCACCTACCGCCGCTACTCAGCACCTCCCATGGATGGCTCACCTGGGAAATGTGAGTTCCACCTTTCTCTGGTCCCATCACGGAGCAAGGTCCCCAATGAGGGAACCCGTGAACAGCGTCCATGACCAGTTCCCAGCCACATTTTGACCCACTGGGCCTCCCCAGGGACCCCATGTACTGAATGGCACACCCCTGAAGGCTGACCCCAAATGACTCCCTCAACACCCAGACTGACCCTCCTGAACCCTGGCCAATCCCTCAACCTCCTAACTCTTCTATACTCTAAGTGACCCCAACCAGGTAACCCTGGATGACCTCCCATATTCAGAGTGACCCCAAACAGCCCCTGAGCAATCTCTGCATGTCCTGACCCCTACATATAACCCCTGAAAGCTGACCCTAAGTAGCCTCTTCCGTAGACTGACTCCCCAGGTGACCCTGACCACTCTCCTGCGTTTTTTTGTGAGATAAGGCCTCACTCTGTCACCCAGGCTGGAGTGCAGTAGTGCAACCATAGCTTACCACAGCCTCCAACTCCTGGGCTCAAGCGATCCTCTATCCTCAGCCTCCTGAAGAGCTGGGACCGCAGGTGTGCACCACCAAGCCTGGCTCGTTTTTAAATTTTTTTTAGAGATGGGGTCTCGCTATGTTGCCCAGGCTGGTCTCAAACTCCTGGGCTTAAGTGATCCTCCTGCCTCGGTTTCCCAAAGTGCTGGGATTACAAGCATAAGCCACAGCACCTGACCCACCCCCTTGATATTATGACTGATACCCAACTGCCAGAGTGACCTTGCAGATGCCCCTAAGGCCCCCCAATCCCTGATTTCATCATTCTGCATAAGACCCTTCACAGATCACCTTATCAGAGGTGAAGTCACCTACGCACCCCGGCCAACCCCTTCACGCTCTAATTGACTCTCAAGTGACCCACATGCTTCCAGGCCACCCTGATTGATCCATCCTAGGTGACCATCTGTTGACCATGAGCAATACCCCACATCCTAAGTGACCCAAACTGACTCCCACACACCTGAGTCACCCTTGAATGACCCTGATTGATAGCCTTATTTTCAAAGTGACCCCATGAACTCCAACGAAACTTCTCACATCCTGATAACCCTCCATGAGATCTCACTTGACCTCCACACACCTGAGTGACCCCCTCACCCAGAGGGCCCACCCTTGGACTCTCTTAGGAGAGCCTCCAACCACCTCTCCCCAGCCACCTTTCTCAGCAGACATGAGCCACCTGGCATCCTGTGGGATGGGCCTGCTGCTCACTGTGGACCCAGGAAGTGGGACGGTGCTGTGGACACAGGACCTGGGCGTGCCTGTGATGGGCATCTACACCTGGCACCAGGATGGCCTGCGCCAGCTGCCACATCTCACAGTGGCTCGAGACACCCTGCATTTCCTCGCCCTCCGCTGGGGCCACATCCGACTGCCTGCCTCAGGCTCCCAGGACACGGCCACCCTCTTCTCTGCCTCGGACACTCAGCTGCTGTAGGTGTTGGTGTCTGGGGCCCAGGGAGGGAGCTGTCTGGGTGTGTTGCAGCCTGGGCCCAATGGCCAGGCGAGATGTTCAGCTGTGACACACCAGTACAGCTGAAACAGGAGTCAAAACATCTCACATTGGTTACTTACCCAACTGGTTGGTAAATAACCAGTGTTCTGTGCAGCCCTCCAAGTGTTCCCAGGAACCACTGGGTAACCCCCACTGTTCAGCAACTCATAGGGTAAGATCTGGCCTAGGAGGGTGTATTAGTCCATTTTCATGCTGCTGATAAAGACATACCCAGGCAGGGTGCAGTGGCTCACTACTGTAATCCTAGCACTTTGGGAAGCTGAGGCAGGTGGATCACCTGAGGTCGGGAGTTCTAGTCCAGCCTGGCCAACATGGAGAAACCCTGTCTCTACTAAACATATAAAAATTAGCTGGGTGTGATGACACATGCCTGTAATCCCAACTACTTGAGAGGCTGAGGCAGGAGAATTGCTTGAACCTGGGAGATGGAGGTTGCAGTGAGCCAAGATCGTGCCATTGTACTCCATCCTGGGCAACAAGAGTGAAACTCCGTCTCAAAAAAAAAAAAAAAAAAAAAAAAAAGACATACCCAAGACTTGGCAATTTACAAAAGAAAGAGGTTTAATGGACTTACAGTTCCATGTGGCTGGGTAGCCTCACAATCATGGTGGAAAGCAAGGAGGAGCAAGTCACATCCTTCATGGATGGCAGCAGACAAAGAAAGGAGCTGGTACAGAGAAACTCCCCCTTATAAAACCATCAGATCTTGTGAGACTTATTCACTATCATGAGAACAGCATGGGAAAGACCTGCCTTCATGATTCAATTACCTCCCACTGGGTCCCTTCCACAACACATGGGAATTCAAGATGAGATTTGGGTGGGGACACAGCCAAACCATATCAGAGGTGGACTCCAGGTCTTAACCTGTTCTAATTGGTAGGTGCTGTGCCTTATGGATTGTTAAATACTTTAAATAACACGCTTATTGCATCTAACACCTTAGTGTCCCCATCTTGAGAAACCAGTAGACAGCTTGGGAAGACCAGGGATCATCTATCTATTCGTTTCAATTCATTTTGCAAGTATTAATTGAGCACTTAGTGTGTGCCAGTCTCACTAGAGTCTGGGAGTACAATAGTAAATAACCCAGCCATTGTTCCTGCCTACAGGAACCCAAGTCTAGTGGGAGAGACAGACATGTAAAGAGACAATTGCAACCTGACATGATAAAGGATGAGATGAGAGTAGTATAAGATGCCATGGCAATGTATAGGAAGAGTACTCACATCGAGACTAGGGACAGGAGGCAGTCATAGAAAGCTTCCCAGAGGAAGGCACATCTAAATTAAAACCCAAAAAATGAATAGGAAATGAGAGAGATGAGATCATGGAATTCAGGGAACAGGAAAAAAATTAAATAAGACTGGAATACAGACCTGAGCAAGGAATAGGGTCTGAGGTTGTAAGCTAAGCAGGGATCTTGTAGGATCCTTTAAAAGGCTTGGACATTTTCTCCTAAAGCCAGAGAGAAGTCACTGGAGAGTTTTAAGGAAGGAAGTGACTTGATCATATTTTCATTTTAGAAAGAATATCTTAGAGTGTTATATGGAAAGAAATGGACCATTCATGGAATATTGATTTGTTCAGGCAAGAAATGAAGACAGGTTATACTAGAGCAGAAACTCTATAGAAGGAAATAGCCTCTATTTATGTAAGATATATTAGAAGGAAAAAACAGTAAAATTTCGGTGATTAAGGAATTTGGTGATTGTGAGCAAGGAGTCAAAGATCATACTCAGGTTTCTAGAAGCACATTGGTGCTATCATTTTCAGAGGCAGGGAACACTACAGGAGGTGGGGAAGAAGAAGGAGGAAGAAGTAAAGAATGATGTAATGAGTTTATATGTAGAAAATTAAGCTCTTGAAAGAGGTCTGTGTTAGACATAGATTTGAAATTGTGACTACAGAGCATGTATCAGCTAGCTTTAGCTGTGTAACAAATCACCCCAAAACAGAGAGCTTAAAAAACAACACTTTATTATTCCTCAAGATTCTGTGGGTCGGCTGGGTAGGTGGTTTTTCTGCAGTCTGCTTGTGGCTTGGTTGAGTCTGGAGAATCTAGGATGGCCTCACTCACCTATCTCATAGTTAATGGACTGTTTGGCCTATGGAGGGTTAAAGAGGTCTCTCACACCCCAGCAGGCTAGACTGGGTTTTCTCCCACGATGGTCTCAGGGCTCCAAAGAACAATGCAGAAGGAAGCCTCAAGCCACAAGTACTTTTCAAGCTTCTACTTATGTTACATGTGCTGTTGTCTAATTGATTAAAGCAAGTCTCATGGCTAAGCCAAGAGTCAATGTGAGACGGAAATATGCAAGGGCATGAGTACTCTGATAACTGAAACTACTCATCACCAGCATTCATTCTTCTCTTATTTTTCTTACCTCCCGCTAGGATGACGCTGTATGTGGGGAAGGATGAAGCTGGCTTCTATGTCTCTAAAGCACTGGTCCACACAGGAATGGCCCTGGTGGTGAGAAGTGGTCTCTGAGTGGGCTGAAAGAGGATAAACACAAGAACCTCCCTCACTCATGGCTCTCCATCTTCTGCTGTAGCCTCGTGGATTGACCCTGGCCCCTACAGATGGCCCTACCACAGATGAGGTGACACTCCAAGTCTCAGGAGAGCGAGAGGGCTCACCCAGCACTGATGTCAGATACCCCTCAGGCAGCATAGCCCTCCCAAGCCAGTGGCTGCTCATTGGTGAGATCTTCTGGCTCAAATTGGGAGTAGATGAAAATAAAGAACCTGTGAGCCCAGCTTCTGAGCTGGAAGGCTGAGGTTCTCTTCAGCCTGATGACTTTTGCCCCCTGCTTTAGGACACCACGAGCTACCCCCAGTCCTGCATACCACCATGCTGAGGGTCCATCCCACCCCAGGGAGTGGGACTACAGAGACAAGACCCCCAGAGAAGACCCAGGCCCCAGCCTTCTTGGAGGTCAGTGCTGGAAGGGCAGAGAGCAGGGGGTAGAAAGGCCCCAGCAGATGGGGGAGCAGCCCTTGGACCTTTTCCTCAGGCTTCTAAGAATAACAACTGAGGATGGGTCAACTGACCTCACACAATTTCCCAGAAGACAAACACGTTGTTGTTGTTGTTGTTGTTACTGGCAGAAACACGTCAGAAGTGTCAAACAGTGGCTGGGCATGGTGGCTCATGCTTATATTCTCAACACTTTGGGAGGTTGATGTAGAAGGATGGCGTAGAGGTCAGAAGTTTGAGACCAGCCTGGGTAACATAGCAAGACCCCATCTCTACAAAAAAAAAAAAAAATTAAAAATTAGTGGGGCATGGTGGTGTGCACCTGCAGTCCCAGCTACTCAGGACTACTACTACTCAGTCCCAGCTACTGAAGTGGGAGGATTGCTTGAGCCTAAGAATTTAAGGCTGCAGTGAGCTATGGTCACGCCACTGCACTGGATAACACAGTGAGACCCTGTCTCTCCAAAAAAAAAAAAAAAAAAAAAGGCCAGGCAAAGTGGCTCACGCCGGTAAACCCAACACTTTGGGAGGCCGAGGCAGGCAGATCGCCTGAGGTCGGGAGTTCAAGACCAGCCTGACCAACATGGAGAAACCCCATCTCTACTAAAAATACAAAAAATTAGCCAGACATGGTGGCACATGCCTGTAATCCCAGCTATTCAGGAGGCTGAGGCAGGAGAATCACTTGAACCTGGGAGGCGGAGGTTGCAGTGAGCCAAGATTGCACCATTGCACTCCAGCCTGGGCAAAAAGAGCGAGACTCTGTCTCAAAATATATATATATATTGACTACCTAAATCATGAAACATGGGTCACATTTTCTTTATTCTTCTTCAGTGTAAAAACTGTAAAGAATTCATTAAGTGAGAAATTGGAAACAAAAGCTATAAAATCATGCGCTCCTGGGAGAGGGGGAACCAAAATCACTAGTAAGTAGCTCAAAGTTAGAAGGAACAGCCATGGCCTAGAGCAAATCTGGTTGCCCATCAGAATCACTTGGGAGCTCATTCCAGAGCCAACACATTTAGAATCTCGAGAGGTGATATCTACATTTTTAGTGACATTCCAAGAGTACCTGTATTTTTTAGTGACATCCCATGAAATGCTGGTCATGGGGTAGGTTTAGAAAACCAGTCTTCTGGGCACCATGATGTTTCAGCACCGTGGAGAGTGCCACGTTTCCACCATATGCAGACCACTCACTGCCCCTTCAGTTAAGCCCAGCCCTGTGCTGGTGATGAAGAAAGGTTAGGGGTTCCCTGGTGGAAAGAGGTGCTAGAAGTGAACGGCCCTTTATCTCCAGCTATTGAGCCTGAGCCGAGAGAAACCCTGGGACTCCGAGCTGCATCCAGAAGAGAAAACTCCAGACTCTTACCTGGGACTGGGCCCACAAGACCTGCTGGCAGCTAGCCTCACTGCTGTCCTCCTGGGAGGGTGGATTCTGTTTGTGATGAGGCAGGTAGGCCCATTGCCCTGACCTCAGGTCCATCTGGGGGTAATGCTGCTCCTCCTCTCTGAGACTACTCAGCAACTCTTTCCCTCTACCCAGCTCTGACTTTGCCCCCTGCCTCCCTCTCAGCAGCTCCCCAGGCCCCTGTGATCTTGCTCTGTAAATTCATGCTGCCTGGTGAGGCCATCTCAGTCACAGATACTGGGCCCATCACAGGGCAGAGCATGGCAAGGACAGAGCTCTCTTAGGCGCTCGTGTTATAGCAGCAGCCACAGGTGGTGGAGAAGCAGCAAGAGACCCCCCTGACACCTGCAGACTCTGCTCACGTCTCCCAGGATGCCCAGTCCCTGCACTCGGGGGCCACCCCCAGGAGCCAGAAGAGGCTCCGAAGTCCCTCAAAGCAAGCCCAGCCACTTGACGAACCTGAAGGTGAGCTTGAGTGAACAACACAGGGCAGTCAGGAGCAGAGAAAATCAAGGGGCAGATTTAACTGCAAAGCTAGTTTATTAAAAGCCACTATAGTGGGGTGGTTAGGTCTAAATGAATTAATAAGAGTGTTTTGAGTAGAGCCTGCTATGTAATTGAGCACTCTAGAAGTGTCTGCTGTCATTTTTTGTCTTTTTGGCGGGGGGGGGCGGGGAGACAGGGTCTCACTCTGTCACCCAGGCTGTAGTGCAGTGGCACCATCATAGCCTACTGCAGCCTCAAGCTCCTGGGCTCATGAAATCCTCCCTCCTCAGCCTCCCAAGTAGCTGTGACTACAGGCATGCACCATCATACCCCACTAATTTTAAAGTTATTTTTGCAGAAATTGGGTCTCACTATGTTGCCCAGGCTGGTCTTGAACTGGTAGCCTCTAGAGATCCTCCCACCTCAGCCTCCCAAAGTGCTGGAATTACAGGCATGAATCACCATGCCCAGCTTATTATTGTATTATTATTTTTAAGGAATCTGGATGTAGATAGAACAGGGTATAGATCTAAGGCTGCTCTGCTTACCTCCTTTGAGCTCAGTTTTTTCATTTGTCAGATGGGAATAATAACATCCAGCTCATTACATCATCTCATCTTTAGAAGTTACAGTCATTATTATTAAATAATACTTAGGTAATATTATTAATATTCATCTTAAAATGATATTATATTTGGTAACAATAATAGTAAATGGCCTTCATACGATTTAGTATCTTTTATTTTTTAAACACTTATCTTTTCTCAATTTAGTCCTATAAATAAGCCCTTTTAGGTTGGGCATGGTGGCTCACACCTGTAATCCCAGAACTTTCAGAGGCCAGGGTGGGGATTGCTTAAGGCCAGGAGTTCGAGACCAACGTGGGCAACATAGGGAGACCCCGTCTCTACAAATAATACAAACAATTCGCTAGGTGTGGTGGTGTGCACCTGTGGTCCCAGCTACTCAGGAGGCTAAGGCAGTAGGATTGCTTGAGTCCAGAAGGTCGAGGCTGCAGTGAGCTGTGAAACTTTCAAGGTTCCTCTGGCATCTGGCATGCTCCAGGTCCTTCTTGCATGCATTTACCAATCAGCCCAGGCTACTTCTGCTTGATTGGTTCTGGGTTGGGCTCGTCTTTTTGGTTGTCTTTGTGAACTTGTGCTGGCACCTCCTGGTCACTGCTCAAGCCACTTCCTCATACCTTGGCCCCACTCTGCTGTCCCCCTCTCAGGTTTCTCTGTGCCACACGTGGCTTGATGCTCCAGTGCTGTTCGCAAGGTCCCCCTCTGTGGTCACTGTGCCTTAGCCCAGAGGAAAACAGCTCCCCTTCCTCGGGGGGTCAGCTCTTTTAGAGGGCCCCACAGCAGGATTTCCTGAGCCCTGAGCTGCTGTAGTTTTTGTCATTTTACTGGCCCTGGGTGAGTCCAAGTAATATTCACCTCACTGTACCCCAAAACATCCATCTCCATGGACCTTCTGACTCGAGTTGAATCTGGCTCATCTTTACCCAGACAAATGGGACTCCATCTTTGGGTAACCCCAGAGTTATTCTCATCAAAGTCCTCATGGACTGTTTTATATGATTCACAAAACTTACACTGGAGTCGCACCCAATTTTCATTTAACTTGCACAAATTTGGCTGGGCATGGTGGCTCATGCCTGTAATCCCAGCACTTTGAGAGGCTGAGGCAGGCAGATCACTTGAGGTTGGGAGTTTGAGACCAGCCTGGCCAACATGGTGAAACCATATCTCTACTAAAAATACAAAAATTAGCCTGGTGTGGTGGTGAGTGCCTGGAGTCCCACCTACTGGGGAGGCTGAGGTACAAGAATTGCTTGAACCCAAGAGGCAGAGGTTGCGGTGAGCCAAGATCATGCCACTGCACTCCAGTCTGGGCAACAGAGCAAGACTCCATCTCAAAAAAAAAAAAAAGAAAGAAAGAAAACTTTTACACAAATTCATCTACACATGCTTGGATGGGCATTTCTCAGGACCTCTGGCTGCATCATGTATTCAATGACAAGTGGATGCAATCCAGCCTGAACCAGAATTAACATTTATATAGTGCTTACTGTATGCCAGGCACTGTTCTGAATGCTTTGAATGCATTAACTCATGAGATAACATTCCTATGAGGCGAATGTTATTATAGAATGCCCCTTTTATGGAAGCGGAAATTAAGGCAGAAAGATCTAGTGACAACTCCCACCCCTACCCCCAGCTCACAAAGCTAGTAAATGCCAGCTCAGGGGTTCAAATGCATGTGGCTGGCTCCAGCATGTGCCCTAATCTCTGTGGGATGGTGCCCGTTGGTACAATACCTGGCAAATACCTGTGAAAAAATGTGACTGTTAGTGCTCCCCAACCTGTGCAGAAGCAGTAGCAAAGTACATCATGTGTATTCAGGATTTCCAGAGGTAATTCTGACTGTATGTTCTTTCTCCCTGATATAACAACTTTTGATTACTTTAGAAGTGAACTTGGGAGGCTGAGGTGGAAGGATTGCTTGAGCCCAGCCTGGGAAACATAGTGAAGCCCCATCTCTACAAAAATTAAAGATACAAAAAGATTAGCCAGGCATGGTGGCACATGCCTGTAATCCAGCTGCTTGGGAGGCTGAGGCAAGAGGATTGCTCGATCCTAGGAGTTCGAGGTTACAGTGAGCTATGATCACACCAGTGTACTCCAGCCTGGGTGACAGAGTGAGCCCGTTTCTAAAACAACGACAACCAAAACTCCCACATTTGCTGCCTCTCCATTATAATTATGCAAAAGGCTGAGCAAAGTGATGGCAAATATCTGTGTGTGCAGACTGAGCCTCTCTAGCTCATTATATCTGCATCGAAGGCCCTTGTGGCCATAAGTCTGGCCTCTCTCTTCGAGGGTGCTTCTGAACGTCTAACCCAGGAAACTCTAAGCAAGTGTTTACTGCATGCCGAGAGCACTGAGAGCAGATACACAGCAGAACCAGTGACATAAAGCGGGCCCAGAAGGGTGACACAAAGAGGGCCCAGAGGACAGGGGAGGAGAGGAGTCAGATGAGCGGGGTTTATTCAGGCAGCTCTGTCCCTGCTCTCTGATCTGCCTGTTTTTCCCACACGTGGGTGATGTGCTTCCAGCAGGGTCCTGCCTAAGCCCGTCCATTCCAGAAAGTCTAGTGTATACCAATGAAGGTACTGCCTGCATCTTGCTGACAGATGAGTGTGAACTCTAAGCAAATAATCCAGAGGAATGTTAAGGTGCAGCTTGGAGTTTTTCTCACGGACCCCTAATGCTGATTGTCTTTCTCTCGTTATTATTATTTTTGAGATAGGGTATTGCTCTGTCACTCAGGCTGAAATGTAGTGGCATGATCTCAGCTCACTGCAACCTCTGCCTCCCAGGCTCATGCCAATGCTCCCACCTCAGCCTTCCGAGTAGCTAGACTACAGGCACATATCACCACACCTGGCTAATATATATATATATTTTTTGTAAAGATGGGGTTTCATCATGTTGCCTAGGCTAGTCTTGAACTCAAGGGATCCACCCACCCTGGCCTCCCAAAGTGCTGAGATTTCAGGTGTAAGCCGCAGTGCCCAGCCCTAATGCTGATTTGCATTTACTTTTCCTAGAGCTGATTATAAAAACTGAAGCTAGAAACTCTTCCAAAGTAGAATGCTCTCAGGACCACTGCACTGCACAACTCTAGGGGTGCCATGTACATTTTGCTATATGAATAGTGCCCATTGGAGCTGAGCACGATTTAGCCTGCCCAGATTTGCCAGGGTCAGAGTGAGACATCTCTGACACGCTGCCCAAAGGGAAGGGCAATAACTGTCCCAACCTACAGATTTTTGCCCACCTGAGCCAACTCCACCCATCCTAATGGGAAACCAAGGCCTCTGGGGGCTCCCTGCTGCCCTGGAACTAACTCTAGGCAGGTTAGCATCCGATGCCCACTGCTTCTGTCTGGTCCTCTCTTTTATCTGTGGCTACACTCACTTTCGTCACGCTTCCGACTGCCAGAACTCACCTGCCCTTGAAATTGAAGCTGATTCAGTGTCAATTAAAAGAATGCAGTTACAAGGTGGCTCATGCCTGTAATCCCAGAACTTTGGGAGGCCAAGGTGGGTGGATCACGAGGTCAAGGAGTTCGAGACCAGCCTGACCAACGTGGTGAAACCCTGTCTCTTCTAAAAATGCAAAACACTAGCCAGGCATGATGGTGTGCATTTGTAATCTCAGCTACCCAGGAGGCTGAGGCAGGGGAATTGCTTGAACCAGGGAGGTGGAGGTTGCAGTGAGCCAAGATCACATCACTGCACTCCACCCTGAGTGACAGAGTGAGACTCCGTCTCAAAAAAAAAAAAAAGACAAAATTCATTTACAACTGGTGGAGGTGGGCAGAATGACAGAAGATGTAAAGAAAAAAAAAAAAAAAAACCTCAGCAGAAGATGCTGAAAGAGGGAGAGAAAACAGGATAATATAGCAAACATCATCTCTCCCCATTCCTTCCATATATCCATTTAATCCTCACAATAATGTTGTGTGGGCTCTTTAACCTTAGCCCCCCTGCTTCACTGATGAGAATACTGAGGGCACAGAAGTGAGGAATTTGCCTAAGTACACCAAGAGTCAGTGGCAGCACCAGGCATTGGGCCCAGACAGTCTGGCTCCTGGGCCCTTGCTCTTACCCATTGCACCAGGCTGAGCATGGGCAGTGGAGGCCCAGAAAAGGCCAAGATTGTGTCTGGACTGGGCCAGTGGCCTGCAAAGGTGGGCAGAGGCTCCCTAAGTCACCACCCTCCTTTCCCCCAGCTGAGCAACTCACCGTAGTGGGGAAGATTTCCTTCAATCCCAAGGACGTGCTGGGCCGTGGGGCAGGCGGGACTTTCGTTTTCCGGTGAGTGGCAGCCAGGAGCCAAACTGGGGACATGGCAGACATAGCACTCACAGCCCTCGTGGGCACTGTCCCCGGGAGAGCCATTCTTTCAAAGACTTCTTGAGGTAGGTACAACTCAATCCCTCACTCACCAGTTCTGCTCTTTTCTTTATCTGCTCTCTCTCTCTCTCTCTCTCTTTTTCAGTCTAGCTCTGTTGCCCAGGCTGGAGTGCAGTGGCACAATATCAGCTCACTGCAACCTCTGCCTCCCTGGTTCAAGCAATTCCAGGCCTCAGCCTTCCCAGTAGCTGGGATTACAAGTGTGTATCACCAGCCTGGCTAATTTTTGTAATTTTTTAGTAGAGACGGGGTTTCACCATGTTGGCCAGGCTGGTCTTGAACTCCCGACCTCAAGTGATCTGCTCGCCTTGGCATCCCAAAGTGCTAGGATTACAGGTGTGAGCCACCATGTCCGGCCCTTTATCTGTTCTCTCTGAATGTCTCCCTGCTCCCACCATCACTCACCTTCCAGGGGACAGTTTGAGGGACGGGCAGTGGCTGTCAAGCGGCTCCTCCGAGAGTGCTTTGGTCTGGTTCAGCGGGAAGTTCAACTGCTACAGGAGTCTGACAGGCACCCCAACGTGCTCCGCTACTTCTGCACCGAGCAGGGACCCCAGTTTCACTACATTGCCCTGGAGCTCTGCCGGGCCTCCTTGCAGGAGGTGAGTTGCGGGCTCAGGGAGGGTAGGTGGGAAGGTTCCAGCTGGAGAGTGATGCTTTGCCTCTTGCTGCTGCTCAGTACGTAGAAAACCTGGACCTGGACCGCGGGGGCCTGGAGCCCGAGGTTGTGCTGCAGCAGCTGATGTCTGGCGTGGCCCACCTGCACTCTTTACACATAGGTATCCTCACTGCCCCTGCCTCCTACTCCCTGTCCTTAGCCCCCTGCCTTCTGCCCTCAGCAACCAGCTCTCCTTCTGCCCTCCTCCCACAGTGCACCGGGACCTGAAGCCAGGCAATATTCTTATCACTGGGCCTGACAGTCAGGGCCTGGGCAGGGTGGTCCTCTCGGACTTCGGCCTCTGCAAGAAGCTGCCTGCTGGCCGCTGTAGCTTCAGCCTCCACTCAGGCATCCCTGGCACGGAAGGCTGGATGGCACCCGAGCTCCTGCAGCTCCTGCCACCAGACAGTCCTGTGAGTCTATACACCAAGTCCTCCAGGTACACAGCTGCCCCGGGTGTAGGAATCCGTCCCTGTCCCAGTTCCCCTCCTGAGGAGACTCCATTACACTTGCTGTGTGACTTTGAGCCGCTCCACCAAGCTTGTTTCATCTTAAAGAAGGGATAGTTTGTCCTTTCTCCTATAGCAGTCTCAATCAGGGACTGTTCTGCCACCCAGGGGACATCAGGCAGTGTCTGGAGACATTTTTGACTGTCATGACTTGAGAGGGAGAGGCTACTGGCATCTGCTGGGAATGCTGCTACATGTCTTACAGGACAGAACAATACCCAACATGAATTAACAAAATGTCAGTGGTGCTGAGGTTAGGAGACTCTGAGCTAGAAAATGGTTTGCAATCTTCACTGTGCATCACAACCACTGTGCAACTTACTGTGCAACTTAAAAAAGGATGTGTGCCAGGCGTGGTGGCTCATGCCTGTAATCCCAGCACTTTGGGAGGCCAAGGCAGGCGGATCACGAGGTCAGGAGTTCAAGACCAGCCTGGCCAACATGGCGAAACTGTTTCTATTAAAAATACAAAAATTAGCTGGGTGTGGTGGTGTGCACCTGTAATCCCAGCTACTCAGGAAGCTGAGCCAGAAGAGTCACTTGAACCTGGGAGGCAGAGGTTGCAGTGAGCTGAGATTGCACCATTGTGCTCCAGCCTGGGCAACAGAGTGAGACTCTATCTCAAAAAAGAAAAAAAAAAGGATGCCTATTGCCGGGCGCGGTGGCTCACCCTTGTAATCCCAGCACTTTGGGAGGCCAAGGCAGGCAGATTGCTTGAGCTCAGGAGTTCAAAACCAGCCTGAGCAACCTAGGGAGACTCCATCTCTAACAAAAGCACACAAAATTTAGAGGGTGTGGTTGTGTGCATCTGTGGTCCCAACTACTTGGGAGGCTGAGGTGAAAGGATCACTTGAGCCTGGGAGGTGGAGGTTGCAGAGTCAAGATCATGCCACTGCACTCTAGCCTGGGCAATACAGTGAGACTCTCTCTCAAAGTGAAAAAAAACCCCGGCCCCACAACCAGTGATTCTGACCTAATTTGCCTGGGTCATTTTAATGTGGAGCTAAGTTCGAAAACCACTGGTGTCAAGGGTTCTGGAGGGCATCAGATAAGCTAATTAGTTGATACACAGAGCAGTGTCGGACCCACACAGAGACACTTGTATTTGGGACCCCAGAATTATGGATTTTGAGTCACAGTGTGTGGGCAGAAGTTGAAGCCAGAGAAATGGATGACAACCACACAAAAGGACAGTCACCAGGGAAGGCTGTCCCTACTCCTAAAGTTGAGAGAAAGCTCAAAGTGGTGACCTGAGCTCAAGGACTAAATGCTGACGGCATGAGACTCTACAGTTTTATTTTTAAATTAGTGGCCAATACATATATATTTTTTCTCTTTGTGAGTTTTTTTAAAAATGTATTTTTGAGTCTTGTTCTATTGCTCAGGCTGCAGTATAGTGGTGCAATCTCGGCTTACTGCAACTTCCACCTCCTGGATTCAAGTGATTCTCCTGCCTCAGCCTCTATAGTAGCGGGACTACAAGTCTGTGCCACCACGCCTGGTTAATTTTTGTATTTTTAGTCGAGATGGGGTTTATGCCATGTTGGCCAGGCTGGTCTTGAACTCTCAACCTCAGGTGATTCACCCACCTTGGCTTCCCAAAGTGCTAGGATTACAGGCGTGAGCCACCACGCCTGGCCCTGTATATATATTTTTGAGACACGGTCTTGCTCTGTCATGGAGTGCAGTGGCACCATCACAGCTCACTACAGCCTCGAACTCCTGGGCTCAAGGGATCCTCTCACCTCAACCGCCCAAGTAGCTGGAACTACCAGCATGTACCAATGGCACCTGGCTAATTTTTTTATTATTATCTTTTTGTGGAGGCAGGGTCTCAGCATATTGCCCACACTGGTCTTTAACTCCTGGCCTCAAGCAGTCCTCCCACCTCAGCCTTTCAAAATGCTGGGATTACAAAGTGTCAGCCACCATACCCAGCCCAATATTTTAACATTTGGGAAATTCCACATAAAATCTGGATTTCTGGATTTTCTTTAAAAAAAAAAATCAGAATTGCTGGAGGCCAGGGTTTCGACATCAGCCTAGTTAACATACGGAGACCCATCTCTACAATTTTTAAATTGGCCAGGCATGGTGGCACATGCCTGTAGTCCCAGCTACTCAGGCCGAGGTGGATTGCTTGAGCCCAGGAGTTTGAGGTTACAGTGAGCTTTGGTTACACCACTGTACTCTAGCCTGGGCAACATGAGCAAGGCCCTGACTCAAAACAACAACAACAAAAAATCAGCTCTGCTACCCTGGAGAGTCCCCTGGTGACAACAGGTTGGAGCTAAGGACCAGCTGCCCCTGCAGACGGAGCCCATGCCAGCTTCCCACAGTCCTCCCGATCGCCTTATTGCCTCATGCCTGGCACCCAGTTATGTTACCTGCCTACACCCTGTAGGAATAAAGCTTGGAAACCTGAATTAGCTCAACAGGGGCAAAGGTTTTGGATGAAAACCATGGGCCCCCTATAGTGGTATAGACGGGAGTGGATCTAGAGCCAAAGAGATGCTGCCTAGGAAGCATCTTGAGTTCCAGTTTGAATCAAACCCCTGGCTGCTGTATCAGCCCATGGGAGAATTTAGCCAGGCTGACTTCCTGGAAGCAGAGATTTCCTTCTCATGCCCATCTCTCTGGCCACAGACCAGCGCCGTGGACATCTTCTCTGCAGGCTGCGTGTTCTACTACGTGCTTTCTGGTGGCAGCCACCCCTTTGGAGAGAGTCTTTATCGCCAGGCAAACATCCTCACAGGAGCTCCCTGTCTGGCCCACCTGGAGGAAGAGGTCCACGGTGAGGGACCCCTGGGCCCAGCAGAGAAGGGAGGAAGGGCAAGATGCTAGGCAGGCCTGAAGCAGACTCTCCTCCTCCTCTTTCATCCTCCAGACAAGGTGGTTGCCCGGGACCTGGTTGGAGCCATGTTGAGCCCACCGCCACAGGCACGCCCTTCTGCCATCCAGGTGCTGGCCCACCCCTTCTTTTGGAGCAGAGCCAAGCAACTCCAGTTCTTCCAGGTCAGAAAGCAAGCTTGGGAATGGCCCCCAAAAGTCCTAAGTTTGGGTCCTGAGCAATAAGAAATGGGATATTAGATTGGCTGAGGGAAACAGGAAGAGCTACCTGGTCCTGGCAGCCTGGCTCTTTTCCTAAATTGAGAGCCAGCCTGGACTCCTAAACTCCACCACCTTGGCACCCTCTGGTCCACTCACTGCCACTCTGCCAGCTCCAGCTGCCCTTTGCATGGGAATGTAACCCATTCCTTTCCACCTGAGTTGTCATTCATGTGGTGCCTGCACCGATAGCCCACTGCGCTTGTGTGACCTTGACCTACAGACTTTGTGCCTCTGAGCCGCAGTTTGCTCATCTGTACAATGGGATAGCAGTACCAAGCTCGTAGGTTGGTGGTAAATAACAGAGGTATGGCACAGAGAAGCTTCCCGCCCCCAGAGGCAATCATCCTTGTCAGTCACCTAAACCACTCCCCTAAGTCAGACAACATATTCTTGGCCATGTGGCCTCTGGCCCCAGTCACAAGGCTTAGGAGCTCTCTGGGGCCCCAGGACGTCAGTGACTGGCTGGAGAAGGAGTCCGAGCAGGAGCCCCTGGTGAGGGCGCTGGAGGCAGGAGGCTGTGCGGTGGTCCGGGACAACTGGCATGAACACATCTCCATGCCCCTGCAGACAGGTAAAGGCCACACTCATGTGGGCCTGGGCGGTGGAGGGGAACCCACCAAGGGAGTTTTGCCACTGAATACCCTGTCCACAGATCTGAGAAGGTTCCGGTCCTATAAGGGGACATCAGTGCGAGACCTGCTGCGCGCTGTGAGGAACAAGGTGTGCGCTGGGGACTGGGTGGGCCTGGGTCTTGGGGAGGCCTGGCTGCAGCTGAGCCAGGGTTCTCTGCTCTACCTACCCCCCAGAAACACCACTACAGGGAGCTCCCAGTTGAGGTGCGACAGGCACTTGGCCAAGTCCCTGACGGCTTCATCCAGTACTTCACAAACCGCTTCCCACGGCTGCTCCTTCACACACACCAAGCCATGAGGAGCTGTGCCTCCGAGAGCCTCTTCTTGCCCTACTACCTACCAGCCTCAGAAGCCAGGGGGCCATGCCCTGGGGCTGCAGGGAGATGAGGTGGGCCAGAGACCACACAGATGGTCTCCATGCTGGCTGGCTGAAGAGTTGAGACTAAAGCTGGCCTCAGAATCAGAAAGGACTGCCAGGCTGGGTGCAGTGGCTCACACCTGTAATTCCAGCATTTTGGGAGGCTGTGAGAGGATCACTTGAGCTCAGGAGTTCAAGACCAGCCTGGCCAACATGGCAAGACCCCATCTCTACAACAAATTTTAAAAATTAGCCAGGCATGGTGATGTACACCTGTAGTCCTGGCTGCTTGGGAGGCTGAGGTGGGAGAATCGCTTGAGCCCAGGAGTTCGAGGTTGCAGTGAGCCACGATCATGCCACTGCACTCCAGCCTGGTCAACAGAGAGACAGTGTCTCAAAAAGCACACCCCCCCAAGACTGGCAGAGCTGGGCGGCCTGGGGATGATGAAGCAGAGATGTTCCCTGAAGCCCAGGTCCTACCCCTCAGGAAATACAAGAAAAAGAAGATTCGCATCTGTTTAATGTATATAAAGCCAGGGAAAGGACAGTCCCAAACTCAATAGAAATATTCTGTACAATTCATATGGTGGGGTTTTGGGGAAGGGACGAGGATATAGAACCCACACCCGAACATGTACAAAAATAACTTACACAGCAACCCTCACCTGCAAAGATAATGCAGCTCTGCCCAGCCCCCGGGGCTGGGGGGCACACTGCAGACATGGCACCATGGCAGCCAACCTGTGTGGGCCCCAGATGCAGGTGGGAGTGAGGAGGGCACCAGTCCGGAGGGGGAGGGAGGCTATTAGGAGGCCTTGAGGCGGTTGGCTGAGCGTGAGCTCAGCAGCTTGTCCACCATGGTGCGGGCATAGCGGAGCCGGCTGGCCAGCTCCTTGCAGCAGCCGTACTCCTCCAGGAGACTCAGGCGGTACGTGCGGAAGTCCCGCTTCTCGTCAATGTAGGTCACGGCTGCCATGAGTGGGCACAAGATGAGCTTGGTGTGATCCTGCAAGAGAAGGGGGGCAGGGATTGGCGATCTCAGAGGCCAGTGTATGTTAGGGAGCAGAGGGAAGACACAACAGGTATAGGTACCTGAGTCGCTCACTCCGCACTCAACTCACATGGGCCACAGCCAGGCACACGGAGCCTACCCCAGCCCCTGGTGACCTCCAGCTCACCTGGAAGAAGTTGATCTGCACACTGCCGTTGCTGAGGTGCAGGATGATGGCACTTCGGGTGCGGAACCAGGTCCGCAGGTAGGGCAGCCGGGCGAGCTCATCACCTTCACGCGGTGTGATGTTGGCACCGGCCTTCAGCAAGTGCTCACTCATGTAATTGCGGAAATATTTAAGGAGGGTGATCTGGATGAAAAGTAGGGGAGGAGTTTTAGAATTAGAGTCTGACCCTCCAGCACAAGTCCCACTCCCGCAACACCACACCCCCTGGGCAGGATGGCACTCACCTTCTTCATCAAGGAGTTGGGATGGGAACTCACGGTGAGGTAGGACTCAGTGCCATCACGCTCTATGTACTGCAGGCTGTCACCATCGTTGTAGAGAATAAGGCGTGTTGAGTCATTGAAGAGCACCCCCACGCTGTTATCACACAGCTGATACCCTAAGGATTGGTAGAGAGAGGCCTCAGAAAGGGGGAATCGAAAGTGGGGAGTGGGGCCAGGTGAGGTGGCACATGCCTGTGATTCCAGCACTTTCAGAGGCTGAGGCGGGAGGATTGCTTGAACCCAGGAGTTTGAGACCAGCCTGGGCAACACAATGAGATCCCATCACTACAAAAAATTCTAAAAATTAGCAGAGCATGGTGGTGTGCACCTATAGTCCCAGCTACTCAGGAGGCTAAGCCAGGAGCCAGCCTTGGAGTTTGAGGGCTGCAGTGAGCCATGATTGTGTCACTGCACTCCAGCCTGGGCAATAGAGCAGGACCCTGTCTCTGAAAAAAAAAAAAAAAGTATGGGAGTCGGGGAGCACTGGGAGCTGGAACTGGGAGGCCTGGGATGGAGAGAGGAAAGCACTGAGAAGAGAATATGGGAGCCCAAAAAAGCCAGAGCCTGTAATAACTGAAAGGTCACCTGGCTGTACCTGAGTCACCCACCTGTTCTAGTAGAAACCTACCAAGGCCGTACTTGTCCGAATAGTCCACCCACTTGCTGACCCAGAAGATGGGGATACAGGCAGGATCCTCAGCCTCCTCTGAGACAGAAACAGACAAAGAATTAGTCAGGACCAGCCTCTTCCCCTCCGGTTCACACATGTGGCCCACACCAGGGAACAGGGAATCTTGCTGAGCACCCCACCTAGGCTCAGTTGAGAGGCCTGGGGCCCTAGAGAAGAGCAAAGCAGGGCCTCTACTGCCAACAGGCTCAGACAAGCAGCAGCACAGATATCCACACAGAAAATCTCAGCACAGCACGCCAAGTTCCACTCACTCCATTCCACTGACCGATTCATTTATTGAGGGCCTACTGTGCCTGCCAGGCACTGTCACAGGTACAGTGAGCAACAGACAAAACCCCAGCATCCACAGAGCTTACACTATGGTTGTAGGGGCAAAGACTATCAAATTAAGTATGGGCAAAATATCAGTGACTTCTATCATGATTAAGAGTCAGAGGATGACATTATCTAGTTTTCCAGTTTGGAGTAATTAAGAAACTGTGAAGACAGAAGCCAGTTGCAAATACATCAAAATGTTATGTTCAGTGCATGCAACAAATCCCTTATTTTAAATCCAATAAATAAAGACAGATATGTCGGACTATGTTGGGTGAGAAGTATTATGGAGAACTATGCAGCGGGCAAGAGGATGAGAAGCACTGGCAGATGGGCCAGGGAGATGCTCACGGTGGTGACACTGGAGCAGACACTTCAAGGAGGCCACAGTGTGAGCCATGTGCTGTCTGCTTTCATGCCAGGGCCAGGGAGCACAGGGGCGAAAGCCCTGAGGCTGCAGCCCATCTGGGCCTGTTATTTCAAGGGTCTTGAAGAAACAATAGGAACTTACTGAGCAAAAGAAACAGCATATGAAGGTGGCATATCAAGGTGCTAGAGTAAGAGATGGCTCAGAAAAGAAGGCAGGAGCCACAGCATGCAGGACCTCAGATGTCAGGCAATGGGGAAACCAATGGTCCTATGGAGACAGGGCCTGGACAAGTCACCAGTGCTTTGCTGGCCAAGACTCCTGCCTTCTCCAGATGCCCCAAGCAATCCTGCCCTACCCAGGGCCCACAGTACCCACCTTGCCTGACCAGCCCACGCTCCGAGGGCTTCGAGGCATTGACACTATGCAGCTGCTGCAGCATGTCACTGAGGTGGCAGTCGACCACCTCACCCATCTCTCGAACCACTGGCTCTTCTTTTTCCCGGGGACGCTCAGGCAGGGGGTTTTCCAAGCCTAGGAAGGTAACAAAAACAGGGGCGTTGGGAAGGGCACAGGACTCCCTGCCACAGCTGAAACTTTTCTGAAAGAAAAATTATCTTAGCTACTACTGCTTAGGGGAAACTGAGTCAGTGCCTGGTCAGTAGAGCAGGAGCTGCCATGCTCAGGTGATAGGCACACGTGCTCACTGTGAGGCAACAGATCTTCAGATGCTCTAGCCTCTGACCCAATGGCGTGGCCCTGGAGGATACCACCTGCCACCCAAAGAGCTTGAAGCCACCAGCAGTTCAGAGCTGCCCAGCTTCAAGCAAAGACTTAAAAGCATCTTCCGCATCCAGGCAGATGGGAGGGCTGAGTAGTCTCAGTTCATCTGCAGGATGGATTCAGTAGGCATTTAAATAAAAACACAAGAGATTTTTTTCCACTCTAAAATTTGCTTTATATGCTTATTTCTAATCAAAAAAAGGGTGAAAAGATACATGAAATTTTAACACTGGTTATATGTGAGCAGTAGAAGCACAGATTATTTTTATTGTCTTTTTCCTTATTTGTTTATTCCCTCATCAACATGTGCTAGTTCTCCTTGTATGATATAAAATGTTTCCTAAAGAAGTTTTCAATTAAAAAGTATGCCATGATATAGCAAGGAGCTGTTCAAAAAAAAACTATGCCATGATAGGGACTTAGGTGTGAAATAATAAGACATTAGGGATTTGCTTTAAACACTCCAGCAAGGCCGGACCCAGAGGCTCACACTTGTAATCCCAGCACAATGAGAAGCTGAGGCGGGTAGACTGTTTGAGCTCAGGAGCTTGAGACCAGCCTGAGCAACATGGCGAAACCCTGTCTCTACTAAAAATACAGAAACTAGCTGGACATGATGGCACAACACCTGTAGTCCCAGCTACTTGGGAGGCTTGAACACAGGAGGTTGAGGCTGCAGTGAGCCATAATCTTGCTACTGCACTCCAGCCTGGGCAACAAGGCAAGACTGTCTCAAATAAATAAACAAATAATAAATTTTCAAAACTCCAGTTAAAAAAAGGCAGGAGGCTGGAATAAATAAAACAAGTCTGACCAAATGTTGATAACTAGTAAAGATAGATGAAACATGGGATTCATCATGCAGTTCTCTCTACCTTTGGGTAAGTTTGAAAATCTCCTTAAGTTTTAAAAATGCTACATGAAAAAGTAAAACTGAAAGAAAAAAAGTAGGAGGCTGAGGCAGGAGGATCACTTGAGCTCAGGAGATCAAGACCAGCGTGGGCAACAGAGCAAGACCTCATCTCTACAAAAAATTTAAAAATTAGTCAGATGTACTGGCACACGCTTTAAGTCCCAGCTACTTGGGTCAAAGCTACAGTGAGGTACAATTGTGCCACTGCACTCCAGCCTGGGAAGTAGAGCAAGACCCTGCCTCAAATAAATTTTTTAAAAAGAGAGAAATAAGTAATCCTTTAAAATATAGCCCAAAGAATAAAATATCCATGAGTCTATTTCAGACACAACCAAATAAATTAATGGGAGACAAGGAACAGCTCTTCCTTACAGAAGAATTCCAATTATTAAATTATTAAATGTAGAAAAAGTAAGGAAAAGAAAAATTGCCATTAGAATATCACTGTAGGTAGGGCACAGTGGCTCATGCCTATAATCCCAACACTTTGGGAGGCCAAGTAGGATCACTTGAGGGCAGGAGTTTGAGACAAGCCTGGTCAACATAGCGAGATCATGTCTCCACAAAAAAAAAAAAAAAAATTTATTTTTTGTGAGATAGTCTTGCTCTGTTGTGCAGGCTGGAGTGCACTGGTGAGATCTTGGCTCACTGCAACCTCCACCTCCCAGGTTCAAGCGATTCTTGTGCCTCAGCCTCCCAAGTAGCTGAGATTACAGGCGTGCACCTCTACACCTGGCTAATTTTTTGTATTATTAGTAGAGACAGGTTTTGCCATGTTGCTCAGGCTGATCTCGAACTCCTGAGCTCAGGCAATCTGCCCACCTTGGCCTCCCAAAGAAAAAAAATTTAAATTAGCTGGGTATAGTGGCACATACCTATAGTCCTAGCTACTCTGGAAGCTGAGGCAGGAGGACTGTTAGAGCCCAGGATGTTGAGGCTGAAGTGAGCTATGATTGAGCCACTGCATTCTAGCCTCGGTGACAGCAAGTCCTAAGAACCATCTCAAAAAAAAATTCCACTGTAATAATTTCTGAAAGGTATATGGAAACTCTGGGGATCTTTTTGTTGTTGCAACTTTTCTGTATAAGCCTAAAATAATTCCAAAATGAAGTTTAAGAAAAACCAATGCCTAAAAATTGAAAACTGAAAAATGAACTTAAGTTGCACATCAAATGGATGATATATCCACAGAGAAAAAAAAGTATTTTAAGTGACTTTTTAAAACTATATATCCTTAGTGAAATATACTTTAAGGACAATTAGAATTGTAAGAAAATAAAATATCATTTAACAGGAACTCATATATGTTGAAAATTTTAAGTATATTAATGTAAGGAAGCAAGATTTTCAGTTTAAGAGAAAAGAAATACAGGTATAAACCAAAGAAGTAAAAACAGATTAATATCGTGTCTAAATCAGACACTTAAAAATTACCAAAAGCATAACTCCCCAGTAGAGAAGATCGCTATAAGACAATACATATCAATGTTAAATTACCTGAACTTGGGAACTGTGCCATGTACTATCCTTAGGTAAAATAATCTATTTTTAGGAAGCATACACTGAAGCACTAAGGGTGAGTAGGAAGTATATAACTTTTGAATGTTCAGAAAAAAGAGAGTAATTGATAAAACAAATGTGGAAAAAAAGTGCTAATTGGTGAATCTGGGCAAAAGGGGAGAATAGAAGTATGTTTTTGGTCTATGCTACCTTTTTCATAAGCTTGCAATAATATCAAAATAAATTGTTTAAAAATGTGTGATTAGGAAATATCATCACAGACTCAATGTCAGCCTTCCCCCACCACTATAAATGCAGTTCCTAATTCTGTTCTCTGAAGAGACCTAGAAGCAATGACAACCTAAGCAATGGCATGTGGTTTATTGATTTTTAAGAAAATGTCCATCTTTTTTAAGAGAAGCATTCTGAAGTTTATATAGGTGTAAAATGGCAGAGCGCCGAGGTTAACTTTAAAAAATACTTCAAAGGAACAAAAATAAATAAATGAAGCAAACTTGACAACATCCTGATAACTAATTACTGAATCTGGTAAGTATGAGGGGATCTATTACATTATGCTCTATATGTGTACTTGAAAATTTTCATGCTGGCTGGGCGAAGTGGCTGACACCTGTAATCCCAGCCTGTTGGGAGGCCGAGGCGGGCAGATTACTTAGCTCAGGAGTTCAAGAACAGCCTGGGCAACATGGCAAAACCCTGTCTCTACTAAAAACACAAAAAATTAGCCAGGCATGGCGGCACATGCCTGTAGTCCCCAGCTACTTGAGAGGCTGAGATGGGAGGATGGCTTGAGCCTGGGAAGCAGAAGTTGCAATGAGTCGAGATCACACCACTGCACTCCAGCCTGGGGGACAGAGCCAGACCCTGCCTCAAAAAAAAAAAAAAAAAAAGAAAAGGAATTTTTATGTTTTTCAATGAACCATGTAAAAGTGTTAGAAATATTTTTAAAGGCCTGGCATAGTAGCTCATGCCTGTAATCCCAACACTTTGGGAAGCGGAGGTAGGAGGATCGCTTGAGTCCAGGAGTTTCAAGACCAGCCTGGGCAACATGGCAAAACACTGCCTCTACAAACAGTAGAAAAATTAGCCAGGCATTGTCTTCACCTTTGCTTCAAAAAATAAAAAATATAAATGAAAAAGAAAAGTAAAATAAATAAATTAAAAAAAAAAAGAAAAGAAAAGAAAAATTAGCCAGGCATGGTGGCACATGCCTGACAGTCCCAGCTACTTGGGAGGACCAATTGAGCCTTAGAGTTCAAGAATGCAGTGAGCTGTAATTGTGACACTGCACTCCAGCCTGGGCAACAGAGGAGACCCTGTCTCCAAAAAATTAATTAATTAAAGTGATTAGAAAGACTTTTTCAGGCTTGGCATTCAGTCCATTTTCTTCTTGGGCATGGTAGGTTTATCCAGCCATGGTAGGGTCGGTCTTTCCTGGCAGGGCCAAGGAGCAGATGGGCACCATAACCATGGATTTAAGGATAAAGACCTGTCCTACTCCACACCTCAGCTCTTGGGGCCAGGGAGTAAGCTGCACAAAACCCTACAACCTGGGCTTTCTCTGGGAGGTTTGCTCTCTTACCCAAACCCTTGTTGTACCTTTATTGAGGACTGTGAGGGGCTTCCGGTTGCTGGAGTCCAGGCTGCTGGGAGCGATCGAAAACCTTGGTGGAATGGTCAGACAGGTGATGGGGAGACGGGCAGGGATGTAGCCAGAAGTAAAAAACTCATCGTTAAGCAGCTCGTTAATGGTTGGGCGGGCAGTGGGATCTGTCTGAAGCATCTTCTGGATGAGGGAGGTGGCCACAGGGTTGATGTGCTGGGGCAGAGAGAGGGACGGCCATAAGCAGAATGTAAGGTCGACCCTGCGTACACCACGGCCACAAAGGGGCTACAGGACCCTAGCCCACACGCAGCTTCCAGTCTCAAATACACCACAGGTCAGTGGTTCACAACTTGGTTCAATGCCAAGTTCTCCACTGTCGGCTTTACGGAGCACCATTGAGAGAAGGATCAACGGACTGTGGCCTAGCACCAGCTCACTTCCTAGCACTTACTATGTGCCAGGAAAGCATTCTAAGCCCTTCCTGTGTTTAGCTCTTTAGCCCTCACCAACACATCTAAGGGGTGGGAATCCCTTTTTTGCAGAGGAGGAAAGTGAGGCACAGAGAGGGTGTAGTTGGCTTGATTCCACGCTGTCTCTGACGGTGAACTGACACTTTGTGATGGATTTACTATGTCTGTCTTTATGGTGATAGGCCTCTTGGCTTCACACAAAGACACTACACTTCAAACTGGCTGTGTGCTAGGCTTCTGTAGGAACCAGATATCCCCTTAAATGCATTTCTGTTGGTGGCTGTAAAAATGCACACCACTGGCCAAGCGTGGTGGCTCACGCCTATAATCTCAGCACTTTGGGAGGCCTAGGTGGGTGGATTAGGAGTTCGAGACCAGCCTGGTCAACATGGTAAAACTCTTTCTCTGCTAAAAAAGTTACAAAAATTAGCCGGGCATGGTGGCGGGTGCCTGTAATCCAGCTACTAGTGGGGCTGAGGCAGATTGCTTGAACCTGGGAGGCAGAGGTTGCAGTGCACTGCACTTCAGCCTGGGCAATGAGTGAGACTGTATTTCAAAAAAAAAAAGGAAATGCACACCACTATGAGACTCCAACTCAAAAAACGTAAGAGAGACTCCATCTCAAGAAAAAAAAAAAAAAAAGGGAAATGCACACCACTATGCCATTGGAAAGCCCTGGGATTCATAGTGGTTCGTAATTCTGTGAGCACTTACTACATGCAAGGCACTCTGAGGTGCTCCAAGGCAGGAACTCCACTTTATAGATGGAAACTGTGGTTCAGAAGATGCAGCCCAGGCCGGGTGTGGCAGCTCACGCCTGTAATCCCAGCACTCTGGGAGGCCGAGGCAGGTGGATCACCTGAGGTCAGGAATTTGAGACCAGCCTGGCCAATGTGGCGAAACCCCATCTCTACTAAAAATACAAAACAAACAAAAAAAAAATCAGCCAGGTAAGGTCACAGGTGCCTGTAATCCCAGCTACTCGGGAAGCTGAAGCAAAAGAATCACTTGAACCTGGGAGGCAGAGGTTGCAGTGAGTCAAGATCGCGCCACTACATTCCAGCCTGCACGACAACAGCAAAACTCCATCTCAAAAAGAAAAAAAAAGATGCGAGCCATTTGCCCAATGTGATCTGGCTAAGTGGCAGAACCCATTTGAATTAAGACAATCCATTTCCAAAGCTGAAGCACTTCGGCCTCCTACTTCTTCACAGCCCCTTTGATTTTTGCTTTTAACACAATTTTTAGGTTACTCAATCTCAGAATCTGCCAACTCTCTCCCGATACAAGAAATGCTTATGTGCACACATATGTCAAGTTCTGTATGCAATTTCAGACACAGGCCCTCTCAAGCTCTGTGGCTATATCCTAGGATATTGCTGGGCTCCGTAAATAGTTTGGGGAAAACAAAATAAATGTAATTAAAGCATCATTAGTCACCTTGGGAATACTGTATTCATTCTTCTTGATCCGGAGGTAGGTTTCTTTTAGGCAAGAAGTCTCAAAAGGTGGTTTGCCCACTAACAAGGTATACCTGTAAGCACAAGGTAGGATTTGGCACAAGTCTCCCAGCCACAACCCAGACATAAGAGGAATCATCTCAGGGTCAGAACAAAGGCCAGGCATCCCCTGGACACTCACTCTAACTCTGGGGCCCCTGAAGACAATCCTCAAGTCCACTGTGCAGCCTCAGGAGCCATGACATTGGCTAGAAAGAGCCCTCAGCAGAATACATGTGGTGAAACCAGGATTCTTAAGAGCCAGTGATTTTTCAGCTATAGCCTAAGGGCATCGAGGACTCTGTGCAAGGGTCTCAGAGGCTTCCTGCCTTGCAAAACATGTCAAAGGGCTACCTGCACTTACAGAAGCAGCGCCACCTTTAGCAGTTCTATACTTAAGGCTTCAAGTTTTCATTTGAAAAAAAACCCCACTGCAAAGACATATGAAAGCCATCGCTATGACTCATTTCTAATTCTCCAGTACCTATGCCAAAAACAAGAAATATGATACCTGAAAAGGCCTAAGCCTCTGCCTGCCACCAACTGAGGCTGATGGTTTCAATCCAGACAGACCACTAGCACCTCATCCTACCATCTGTAACTCCTGGCCTAATTTCTCCCACCATGCTAATGCTCATCACTGTTTCTAAGACCTTATTGTGCATGGAAATCACCAAGGGAGTTTGTTAAAAATCGAGATTCTGATTCAGTAAGTAGTCTGGGCCCTGAGATTCTGCATACAAGTTCCCAGATGATGGTGATGCTGCCTGTGGACCACTCTAGCAAAGGACTAGAGTAATGTTGTGGAGACTCTCCCACCTCCCTCCTCCTCCTCCTCTGTACCCATGGCCTAGGCTGCAGAAATCTGACAGGATACACCAGTGACAGGGAAAGATATGGCAATTAGGCTTTGTTTGGGGGTCACTTGTCCCCTACAATAGGCTTTCTGTAAAGCAGGCAGAAAGGTCCACAGAAAAGGTCAGCCAGGTAGGATGTCCCAAAGTTGCCCCTGCTGAGACCAGGTAGATCCAGAGACAACTCCCAACTTACATGATACACCCAATGGACCACACATCCACCTCGAAACTGTGCCCTTTTTTGCTCAGCACCTCGGGAGCTATGTAATTAGGAGTCCCGCACAGGGTCTTCTTCCTCTCCCCGTCATACTCGACTTTGGTTGCCAGTCCAAAATCCCCTGGGACAGAGGGAGGAAGAGTGGGTACTTAGATGCCAGCCTCTGCCATCTGTCAATGCAGAAGGCTAGTTAAGGTTTGACCATCAAGAAGCAGGGCCATTTGATCCCACAAGCCTCTGCTCCTTGTATGCAGCAAGGCTTGCCCAGAAATCTTCCTACCATGCTGACCCCAGGGAGGTGCCTCCAGTGACCCTTCTCACCCCTACCCCTTAGAAAAGGGCTGTGCTTCAAAATGGGAACTGACAGGGATAGCAAAACTCCAATGCCTTCAAGGATCAAGCAAGTAACCGCCAGGACTTGGCAAGCCTGTGAAGAAGTAATAGGGAGGAGTAGAGACTGTGGCAAACACATTAGAAGGCACAGCTGCTTTCCAGCCCAGCAATGGGCTGCCCTAAGAAAACGCTGCCCTCGTATTACTGGAGCTTTCACCTGTTTAAAAGGAGCTCTGAATCAAAATTTTTATGTCAAACTTTCCACTTTAAAAAATTGAAACAAATTCAAATTCTTTGGAAAAAAAGTGCTGTATTGGAGCAATAATGTGTCTGCAGGCAAGAAACTGACTTGTGGGTGTTTTGTTTTAAATTTCTGGACTAAGGAGAGAATTATAGAAGCAATCAACGGCCCAAACTTCCCACCATCCATCCTCTTCCTTCCTCCTGGTCTCCTTCCTAACCTTTCTCCCAGCCTTCTCCAAATTCCAGCCTCTTGTAGTGATGTCAAGCACCCCTGCAGGCTCAGAAACTCACCTATTTTCACTTCCAGATCTTCATTCAGGAAAAGGTTACCCAGCTTGAGGTCTCGGTGAATAACTCGGTTTCGGTGCAGGTACTGGCAGCCAAGCACAATCTGCCGCAGGTAGTATCGGGCCTCAGGCTCAGTCAGGGCTTTCCTCCTCTTGTGCAGCTCCAGGAGAGACTGTGGGTGGGAAGGAAAGGGCAGGAGGGATGGGAAGGTGGTACTGAGGCCGGTGGGGAAGGGAGAGGGTTACTAGGTAAAGAAAGAACAGGACCTAGACTCCTGGGGGATCAGAGGCGTCTTGGTGGGTTTCTCTCCTTCCCTAATCCCCCACCCCATTCCTTCTCCAGGACAATTGTTATCTGGACCCTCCTTTAACACTGCCCACAACCATTCGCAGCACCCCTTCCCCTACTAGCTTCCTCCCTTACTTGGAGGTCCTCTCTCAGCCCCATTCCGGAAGCTCCGAGTACCCAGAAGCAGATCCCTTTCCTGATTCTTATTTCCCCGGGAAGGCCCGAGGTCTGGATGCGACTACCTCCTCACTGACCCAACCCCACTCCGGAAGCTAACCTTGGGACTCCTCCCTGGGCACTCTAGGGCCCTAGAGTCCATTACCAGCACCCATCCCCCCAGCACCTCGCGTCCAGAAGCTGACTTCCCTGTCAGCAACTTGACTCAGACTCCACTTCACTGGAACCCACTCCTCTAGCAGTTCCAAGAGCCAAGAAGCCCTTACCAAAGACACTTTCCATACCTAAGCGGGAGGCTCCCAGCACCCTTCTCAACCACTCCAAGTCCCAGGCACTCCCTTCCTGGGCACTCTTTCCAGGAGCTGCTCTAGGTCCAGGCGCTCCAACTGCCCCGCTGGCAATTCCAGTTCCCTAGCAGCGACACTCACCCTCCGGCGGCATAGCTCCAACACCACGAACACGAAGTCGTTGTCCTCAAAAAAGCCGTGGAATCCTACGACGTGCTGGTGGGCCAGGCTGCGGTGAATGGATATTTCCATGGACATCTTCTCTTTCTGGTGCGGCTTGAGCAGCAGAGACTTAGGCACAATCTTGCCTGCGAACACCTCCTTGGTGTCCGCATCCGATATCTCGAAGCACTTGGCAAAGCCGCCCTTGCCCAAAAAGCGGCCCCGCACATAGCGCCGCCGACTGCGTGGGTCCACTAGGATCTCCGGGATCTCTTTCGCCGGTGGAGCCGCCGCTGGAGCTCCGGGAGCTGCAACTCCCGGGACTCCGGCTTTCCCAGGGTCGGCCGGTGCTCGTGCCAGCTTTCCCGCAGTCACCGCAGCACTCATGCTCTCGGAGCTGCTCTGCCGATCTCGATCCGAGCAGAGGCTCCGCTCCTCCCCGAATTCAAACGCAGCGCTGGGAACGTTACAAAAGCCTGCGCGCTAGTGATTGGTCGCGGGGATTTAAAATCCAAACCCGCCCGCCGCGCGGCACCATGGGAGCGCGCTGCCCCGCAGCCGCCTTTAAACCCCCACCCAGCCCGGAAAATGTGATTGACAGGGACGCCCGAACACGTGGGATAGCCTGGGAAACCAAACCCGGCGTGGATGCGGAGACCTGGCCCCGAGAGGGGAGAAATTTCTTTAGGGTTTCTCCCTTTCTTGGGCGTCCGGGAAAGCTCCTGCAGTTCACTTGCGCCTCCTCCAGGAAGCTTTTGCTTAGACTTTCCTCCACCTCCACCCCACCTAGACTATAAGCTGAGTAGGGACCTGGCACACCAACAGGTAGTTTGGGAGAGTCTTAATACTCGCCTCCGATGCCGTCAGCTCTCAGCCAAGCCACCCGAAATAAATTAAAATCTAAGTAAAAGTGTGCTTGCCAAACATACCTTCATGGCAAGTACCGTAGTCCTGCTCCTTCAAATAACTGCTGCTCTTGAGCTCAAGATTACGGAGCAGCGCTGTTTAAAGGAGGGGTCAGGGAACAGCAGCATCGCCATCACCTGAGAGCTTGTTAGAACCACAAAGGCAAATGTTCAGGCCCTACCCCAGATCTCCCGAGTCAGAGTCCGCCTCTCAACAAGACTGCTCAGGTGATTCCTACACATCCTGAAGTTGGAGAAGCACAGTACCAGAGCTCCCCATGATGCAACGAAGCTGTCTGGCCTGCTCGCTGCTGAATTTCCCAGGGCCTAAAATAGAGGACACTGTTTCTTGGTCAAAGGGAGGGAAGGCTGGAAGAATGCCTAACAAACTCGTAGGTCATAGCCAAATGTGTCTTGCGGGGTTTTGTTTGGCCTCCCACTTTTTTTTTCTTTTTTTTGAGACGGAGTCTCCATCTGTCGCCCAGGCTGGAGTGCACTGGCCCGATCTTGGCTCACTGCAAACTTTGCTTCCTGAAAGCAGTCCTCCCACCTCAGCCTCCCAAGTAGCTGTGATTACAGGTGCCCACCACCACGCCTGGCTTTTTTTTTTTTTTTTTTTTTTGTATTTTTAGTAGAGACTGAGTTTCACTATGTTGGCCAGGCTGGTCTCGAACTCCTGACTTCAAGTGACCTGCCCACCTCGGCCTCCCAAAGTGCTGGGATTACAGATGTGAGCCACTGCACTCGGCCCTTCTAAAACATTTATAGCATTTAAAAGAAGAGCTCATAAAAATTTGGATTTGTGGCTTTTTCCTGAAAAAAATTAGAAGTGCTAGCTACTCTGTGCCTACGTGCTTTCAATCTGCCCCAGTTACCAGCTATACCCCTTTGTCCATTTGCCTGTCTGGCTTCTAGCTTCTGTAGGTACTTGAGTGGCAACCCTGGGACAGCAAAATACCCAAGTTAGAGGCTCTTTCTCTGTGTCTCCTTAGCACCCTCCAATCCTTCCTAGAGCTCAGCAAAAATCAACCATATTATAAGGATCCTTCACCTGTCTTGCAGCTAAGCTGAAGGACAAAGAGGACAATGATGCTGTCCTTTCTACCCCATGTCCCAAGCTCCCAGAACACTGCTTGGTAAAAAAGGGTACTTACTAAAATGTTAGCTGAATAAAAGGAAGACTTTGAAAAATTAAGTTATTTTGTACCCCCATGGTGTGAATTATTCTTTTTATTGAAATTTAATACACTTACAGAAAAAAATGTACATATCATAATTGTACATAGAGCTCAGTGAATTTTCACAAACTGAGCACATCTGTAAACCACACCCAGACTGAGAAAGAGAACATGACAAACACCCCGCAAGTCTCCCTTGCACCCTGTGCTGGAGATGCCAACACCACCTCCTAATCTAATGATGTACTAGGAAATTCACAGACTCAGCCTGTTGTCATACTCATGGCTATGATTTACTACAGCCAAAGGCTAGGAAGCAAAATCAGCAAAGGAAAAAAGTGCATGGGCAAAGTCCAGGGAAACCAAGTGCAAGCCTCCCACAGTCCTCTCCCAGCAGAGTCACACAGGACACAATTCCTCCAGCAATCAATTCTGACACCCATGTGCAATGTTGTGTACCAGGGAAGCTCATTACAGACTGTGCCCAGGGTTCTGGTCACCTCATCCTCTGCCTAACACATACCAAAATCCCAGACTCCCAGAAGGAAAGCAGATGTTCAGCATAACCCACATTGTTTGTACAAACAGTTTAGGTAGGCACAATGAGACACTCTTATCATTTAAGAAATAGTGAGAACCCTCCTGAAATCCAGGCTTTCAATGCCAGCCAATGGCCAGCCTTGCAAACAGGCCTAAGGACAGCAGATCCAGGCCTGCTTTCTCATCCTTTTCACACAGTCCATCTCCTTATTGAGGCTTCTTTACAGCAAAATTATTATCAGTAGAACCCCCATGCAAAAGGGTGAGACCAACCTGAAGTATGGACCTCAGTTCTTCCTGGTAGGGGTCTTGGATGTAACCAGTTAATAAATCCCATTAACCATAAAGGCTAACTTAGAAAGCCAGGTGGCTTCCTCCTTAGTTTCTTTTTCTTTTTTCTTTTTTGACATGGAGTCTTGCTCTGCCGCAGGCTGGAGTGCAATGGCATGATCTTGGCTCAGTGCAACCTCCGCCTCCTGGGTTCAAGTCATTCTCCTGCCTCAGCCTCCCAAGTAGCTGAGACTACAGGTGCACACCACCACACCCAGCTAATTTTTTTATTTTCATATTCTTACTAGAGACGGGGTTTCACCATGTTGGTCAGGCTGGTCTCAAACTCCTGACCTCAGGTGATCTGCCCACCTCAGCCTCCCAAAGTGCTGGGATTACAGGTGTGAGCCACTATGCCCGGCCCTTAATTACTGTCTGAACCTTTATTTTTTTTTTAACCTGACCTGAGGCATCAATTCAGGCACAGTACAACTCTGGCCAGTAAGCTGAAGCTAACCCAAATGCTTTCCAGGGCTGAGGGGACATCATGAGAGTTATGGTCATGTACAGAAGCACAGTCCCAGGGGCATAGGCGGTACTCCTGGAAACAAAGAACTTGCAACATTAGGACACCCCAAGCAGGACATCCATTAGTCACGCCATACAGGTGAACAGGCCTCCCACCAGAGGAACTCCTGCCCTAGTGTTTCCAGTCCCATCTGAAAAGTTCCTGGAGTCCTTAGCTTCTAAGGGACTGCCTGAAGGCAGTGAGTCCCAAACAGTTTTGCTTGTTCAGGATACAAGTTGATCCATCTCATGAGCGTGGATGACATTTGAAGATCTTCATGGAAAGCATGGGAGCTGGACCCACTCTGTTGACAGTCTGAACTCAAAGCACTCACAGCACATGGAAAGGCAGTACTGGGAATTTTCCTTCAGCAAGAGGAGGCTTCCAGGGATCAAGCCTCCCCAGGGGCCAGGCTTTAATCCTTTTCTCCAGTGTTACAAAAACAATCATGCCCTGTTCAGCAATCATAACTTTACTTTTTTTTTTCTTTTTTAGACAGAGTCTTGCTCTGTTGCCCAGGCTGGAGTGCAGTGGCGCAATCTTGGCTCACTGCAACCTCTGCTTCCCAGGTTCAAGCAATTCTGCCTCAGCCTCCTGAGTAGCTGAGATTACAGGTGCATGCCACCACACCCAGGTAATTTTTGTATTTTTAGTAGAGGCAGGGTTTCACCATATTGGCCATGCTGGTCTCAAACTCCTGACCTCGTGATCCACCCACTTCGACCACCCAAAGTGCTAGGATTACAGGCAGGAGCCGCTGCGCCCAGCCATAACTTAACATTTTTTCAACCATCATCTCTTACTCTCAGCCAGGCCTTTCCTCTGAAAGGGTTGTATGTAAGAGGCACAAAAGCATTTCTGTAGAGAAACATTTTTTTTTTTTTTGAGACCAGGTCTGGCTCTGTTGCCCACGTTAGAGTGGAGTAGCACAATTCTGGCTCACTGCAACCTCCACCTCCTGGGCTCAAGCCATCCTCCTACCTCAGCCTCCTAAGTAGCTGGGACTACAGGCACATGCCATCACACCCAGCTAATTTTTGTATTTTTTGTAGACATAGGATTTCACCATGTTGCCCAGGCTGGTCTTGAACTCCTGAGCTCAAGCAATCCGACCACCCTGGCCTCCCGAAGTGCTGGGATCATACGTGTCCATCACTTGCGCCTGGCCAATATTTTTTTCTTTTTTTACCATCATCCTAGAGTTCAAGTAGATAAATGTTTTTATGCAACTGAACTAGAAAGACACATTCAGAAATTGGTAATAGTATGTTGAGGGTTGAACTATGTCCCCACAAAAATTCATGCTAAGTCCTAACCACCTGTACCTCAGAATGTGAGTATATTTGAAGATAGGCCCTAAAGAAGTAACTAAGTTAAAATGGGATTGTTAGGATGGGCCCTAATCCAATGTGACTGGTATCCTTATTGAAAGAAGAGATTAGGACACAGATACACAGTTAGAGGGACCATGTGAGGACACAGTAAGAAGGCAGCCATCTGCAAGCCAAGCAAAGAGGTCTCAGAAGAAACCAAACCTGTCAACACCTTGTCTTGGACTTTTAGCCTCCAGAACGATAGGAAAATAAGTTTCTATTGTGTAAGCCACTCAGTTTGTGGTACTTTGTGATAACCTTAGCAAACTAATAAAGGATGAAACCCTGAATTTTTAAAAATTTCAAAATGTGTTTACATAATCTTCTACCACTTTTGTCCTGATTATTCAATGAGCAGCCTAGAAAAGTCTAATACCTTTCTGGGGACAGCTACATTTTAATAACCCACCTACTTTACTAAGCTGTGTGTGTTGGGAGAAAAGTGAGGGAAGTAGAGTCAGGCTGTCAGTCCACTGTTGCAAGCGCAACTAATCCCAAAGCTGAATGCAACAAGTCAACAGTAGTGAGAGAAGCCCCAGAGAAGGTTCGAGTCTGGTCTGTGAAAAGCAGGAGGAGGGGTTACAGTCCTTGTGATGTGCCCTTCTCCAGCTTGCAGCTTTTGGCAAAGATCAGAAGTTAGGAATGCAATTAGCCTGTATTAAAGACAAACAGTCTATCCGCAGCTTGATCTTAGATGGTCCCATTAAAGAACAAGCCCTTTTCAGTCAGGTTCCAGTACGGTTTCCTAGTTTAGTGTACCACAGAGGGGGTCCTTAATCTCCAACGGTCCCAACGTCTGAGTCCTGGTCATTAAGCCTATGTCTGCTTTCAATTCAGCATAGCTTGTGTTGGTTGAGGCTGAAGTAGCAGGTTTCAGCTTAGGATCTGTGGAATTGAGATTCCAACAAGCCAGCTGCTTTTCTTCAGCAGCAGCGAAGGCATGCTGTGTGGCCAGACAGCTGTGATCCAAGTCCAAGTGACATGCAAGGCTGCCTTTTTATCTTGTTGGTCTTAGAGTCCAATTGACCCACTCAAAAAAATGCATATTAGATTAGACAGTCATCAGCCTCTAAGGGTAGAGATTTGATTTTGGCAAGGGCTCATTAGCAATTTAACTGTACTTTCATATTCCAAACAGAGATTGCTTCTCTTTCCATGTTGTCTTCCTCTTTCCAGAGGCTCCAATAGGCACCAATCATAGCAAAAATCATCAGTTACAGAACTGTTCTGTTTCCAATATCTGAAGAATTTAAATTCCAACCTATCCACTAGTGGCAAAAAACTAGTAAGCTGTACCCCACTAACACCTTTCATATTTTATTTTTGAGTAGCTTTGATTGGGGTGATCCCTCTAGCATTTATGAAATTAACAAGCATAAAATTTTTTTTTAAGAGATGAGTAGCTGCGACTACAGGCGCATGCCACTGTGCCCAGCTAAGGTATGTTTTTTAAGCAATTAAATCAACCAATAAAAACAAGTTAGAATAGTTTTCATGCATACACTCAAGACCTGCTGAGCACCCACTGCATGTATGTTTTACTTGTTTGATTAGAAACATTTACTAAAAAATGGCAGGGCACAATGACTTATGCCTGTAATCCCAGCACTTTGGGAGGCCAAGATGGCATGAGCCCAGGAGTTCAAGACTAGTCTGGGCAACATGGTAAAACCTGGTCTCTATTTAAAAAATAAACAAATAAAGTTTAAAAAATGATATATTGAAGAAAATGCGCCTAATTCTCTTCTCTCCTTTCACAGCTGTTTCCATGTTCTCATATTCCCTTCTATTCCTTGTCAACATGGAATCTGTTTTATACAGTTGCAATTACGGCCCATTAATATATTTGTATGTTATCAGTAGCAATAACACTAACAGTGAACCCTTATTGAGCATTTACTATGTGCAAGGCACAGGGCTAAGAGTTTTACAGAGATGATCTCATTTACCTTGGGTTATTTACCCAAGGTTTATAGCCAGCAGGTGGCAAAGCTAGAATTCCAACCCAAGTCTTGGGCCTTGTCTGACAAGCCCTGAATCCCAGACTCATTTGTTCACTTGCTTGCTTCCTCCATAACAAAACGCAGTATGATTTATCAGTTAAACTCACAGACCAAAGAACTCCTCCCTCACTAGCTGTATGACCTTGGGAAAGTACTTAACCTCTCTGTGCCTCAATTTCCATGTCTATAAAATGGGGATAAAGTGCCCATTATAGTGCCCATTTCCTAGGATTCTATTCAGGAGATGATGTGCCTATTTCCTAAGGTTCTTGTAAAGAGATTCTGCAAGGACAGCACTCCAAATAGTACAGGCATATGGTTTTGACAGTTGCTGCTATTATTGAAATAAAAAGAACCTGTACCAGTTCCCAGAAAGCTCAGGGTCTCTGACAGGGCTTTCCAATGCCTGGGGCTCTCTTATTTTCTCATTCTCCTTGACTCCTCTGACCCTACTCTTTCTTGGGCTCTTACTGCTCCTGTGGGAAATCAGAACAGCCAGCAGACACTACCAATTGAAATGAATGCAGCTGAAAAGGCATAGGTCAGTACAGCCAAGAAACACCACGGGCTAATGTTCAGACCCATGGTCTGAAAGCCAGAAAGGGTGTGAATTTCACTCCTGTGTCTCTTTTTTTGGATGATTTTCATCTGCATGACCCATTGGCCCAATGCCTAATGGATGTAAAGATACAGAAAAGTCCAGGTACTGTTTTCAGGGAAGCAAGATGTCCTGTGCCAGCTCTTCTCACTTCAGGGTCCAAGTCAGAGTACACATGGAAAGCTGGTGGGGCCAGCTCGCCAGCAAAAACTTCAGGAGAGCAAGGGATTGGCTGACTGGGCTGCAAGGGTAGTGTTCAGAGCCAGCTGCCTTAGAGGCCAAGATACTGGAGGAACTGCATAAAACATGGACTTTGCAGCCAAGTAAGAGCTTGTCTTGATTATAGCTCATCCATTTATTAGATGTGTGACATTGGGCAAATTTATTTACCCTCTCTGAACAGCAGTTTCCTCCGCTGTAATACAGGCTGTGAAAATCCCTTTTTTGACAGCTGGGAGGATTAAATGTTTATACCTCATAGATACAAAACAAAGAAGGGTGATTTCTCCATCTCTTCTTTGTGGTAGACTGTTTATAAAGGTCAAGATGTTTTTATTTAAAAATTTTAAAATATGTAAGAATGCTATACCTTATACTCTAAGGGGTTTTGCTCAAGGCGTATCACTTCTTAATAAAAGTATGTATAACTACCATTTATTGAGTGCTGACCTTGAGCCAGTACTTATGCTTTACATGTATTAATGCATTTCAATCCTCATAATAACCCTATCCAACCTCCCCGTTTTATGTATGAGAAACCTGAGGTTCCATGAAGATAACTTGCTCAAAGTCACAAGGCTAGGCAATAGCAGGCTGGCATTTGATCAGCTTAACTCTAGCACTCACTCCTCACCACTGGTGGCTCTCAAAATGGGCCCCTCAGACCCTCTTCAAAGAACTTTCTGTATTTTGATTCCTTGGCTTTCTCCCTCACTAAGCTGTGAGATCCCTATGGGCAAGAACTGGCTCCCATCTTAGTGTCCACTGAATCCCCAAGACCTAGGAAGTGCTTGGCGCTCAGTAGTGGCTTGGAAAGCATTTGTTAAATGAGTGAGTGATGGTGCTCTTTTCTCTGTGCAGCAAATGGTGAGGGGCCCACCTTCCTACACCTAAATGGCAGCAAACACATATTCTACAAAAAGCACAACCCCATTGCTGGGGGGCTCTAGAAGTGTTTCAGTTACCATGTACTTGTGGCAACTATAGAAGTTGGCAGGACATTTTGCAGAGACCAGTTCTGAAAACACCAGGCCTTTGGATATGCTGTCCCAATACTGCCAGTATCATTTCAGGGACCCTGCAGCTCCATAGAAGCTAACCCCCAGGAGAGCAGCCAGCTGAATCTGACTACCTACAGTAACCATCCAGGTTGTCAGATGCCAATTTTTTTCAGGAGAATAGCTGAGGCCAGCCAGAAAGTGGCTGGGAAGCACTCTCTGGGCTCTCACTGGACAGAACAGGATATGGAGAAAGGACTCCCTAGCCACCAAGACCTCTTCTTTATAGCTGAGAAACTTCCAAGGACATGTTAACTAGGAACAATGTCTGTCTGATTAATTTCAAGTCTGCCAGCACTCAGATGGGTCAGTGACTAAGAAAGGAACTGTGGCCTCAGATCCTGAGGGAACTGATTCATTCAGAAGTGACTAATACAGAAGCCACCACCAACCCCAAACAACCATAAGGGCTCTGTGCAGCCATGTAAAACAGAATCAGTCAGTGGGAGGCTCACAAGACAATCATTTACCTTTGTTCCCTAAACCAGGGATCCTGTAACGTGAGACTTATCTGGAGCTGGAGTAAGGTCTGAGGCATGCCGGCGGGGTGTGTGAGGGTGGGAGATGGGAGTGGTCACATCTAGTCACTCTGTTAAGGATGTGTTGGATGACCCACAGACTCAGGCCTGACTCCTCAGGAGCTCACAGCTAGTGAGAGCTCAGACAAGAATATAGGTGCATAACTAAAACTCTAGACAACGGCCCCTCTGTAAAGTGCTATGGGGGACCATAAAGAAGCAGTTCCATGGCCCAGTCAGGTCATTGAGGGGAAAAAAATAAAAAGGAAGCAGTTCCAGACAGAAGACCATCTCCAAATGGTTCTTTATTGAACACCCACTTTGGCTAAGCAACATCCTCCCTCTGCCTGTAATCCAGGCTCAGGTAACCCCAGAGTATCCTCAGAAGGTACCTCCCAAGACCAGGAGTAATGACAGACTGGCCAGAGGGTAAGGGACAGCAGGGAAAAGGAAGACACTGAAGATACCAGAAAAAGGGGAGAGGCCTGTACTAGACAGCTGATGCCTTTTCCTGCTCAGCACCCATTCATCCCTTCTTAAGGTAATATCCGCCACAACCACCAGTAGCAACTCTCAGTCTCTGTGGGTACATGCCAGGCCTGTCCACTCGGCGTATTCCATCTTCCTGGCCACAATGATGACTTAAGGCTGGATACCTTCCTCGTCTGGACCAATGAGAACCAAATCCAGCAGTTCCATCAGCAAAGGGGAGCTCTTTTTATCAATAACTCGTGCTGTGGGGCCACACTGTGAAGCCCAAGAATAAAGCCAACTCAAATGAAAGCAGAGCTGAGAGCCGAAGAGACAGATCCCTGTTTGGAGTCCTGGGATGCAGCCTGAAGCCCAATCTAGCCCAGCCTTTTCAGCTACATGAGCCATTAAATTCCCTATGCCCCAAGTAAACTGGAAAGAGTCCCAGTCAAGGTCCTTTCCCTCTGGTTGTTCTTCTGCAAGTATTCTGAGGACAAGATTTTCTTCTCTAGGGTTACAAAAGTAATTGTGTGGTGACAGACTGTTACTAGGTCCCTGAGGTGAGAACCACCATGGAGACAGACTCCAGCTGGCCTTTCCTAGGATACACACTCACAACTGTCAACACATCTTCGAATACATCAGCACATAATTGTAAACTCCTATTGTTTGTAGTAGCTATTGTTTTTGTCTTTCCAGCACCTTGTTTTGAATGGAGAAAAGGTCATGACCCAGATTGGATTAATCATGTGGCCAAACACGCATGGCCACAGAGACTGATCCAAGAGGACATGGGACTAATAAACCACTGAGAACTTTGCGAGTTTCCAAATTAGAACTGGAAGGGAAGAAACTTTTCATTCAGGGCCCCGAAGATGGAAGGATGCAGGTCTGAAGCTGTCAGCTGTCATGGCCCCAAAAACCCAGAGAAGGCTCATGTGCAGCAGGAGGAAAGGAAGCCAACACAGAGGACTGGTTGCGTCTGCTTATTGTCTCCCAATGGCCATTCTTCCCCCACTCCCTTACTAACACAATCTCCTTCCAGAGTTTTGGCTGCCCAAGTAGAAACTAAATTTACAGCCTACCTTGTTGCTAACTGTGGACACATGGCAAGACAGTAGGAACCTGGGTGCCTGATGATATCATGGACCAGCCACTTGCCTGGACTGGACCAGCTAACTACCTCTGCACTGTTAGGGGAGAGAGAAATAAACTTCCATCTTGTCTGAGCTATGTATTTTGGTGCTTTTAATGTATAAATGTTTTAAAAAATGACAAACTAGAAAGGAGTTCTAGATGGAACTAGCGGAAATGATTACATAAAGCTGTTTTGTTTCAGAAACCCCACAACTGGATATTAAATTAGGATAGCTCCTGCTAAATTCTAACCTACAAGGCTGAACTGTTCTGCCCTACTCACTTACAGATCAGAGCATTAACCAAAGCCAACCTTCTCAGCCTCTCACCTCTAAATCTTCCTTCTAAGCTAAGAGGTCAGAGCAGTACCAGGAAGGGTGTGCTACTGGCCAGAAGGAGATGGTAAGAACAACCCCAGCAATTTCATTTCCTCTTGGGGCTCTGTGCCCACAAACTGATTTTAAGAGCCCTTCATGTATATATGTGAACGGGCTCTAAGTACAGACATTTTGGTGTGAATTATGGAGTTTATGACAAATACAGGGTAGGCTGAATGGTTCTAGGCCAGGGAGCAAGAGTTCGCAAATGCAGTGTCTTCAGTGAAATAAGTACCTTGAGGCAAGAAGTAACCACCTGACTAATGCAGCCACATGAGAGACTTATATCTAACACTTGGCAAAAGTACAGTCTGGGATGCTGAGGTCCCCACTTTTACTGAAAGCCAAAGGCCCTAGGTCAAAATGCTAAAAAGTCATTTACTAACTACCCTAGGACAGCTAAGGTCATTTTGGGAAGAAGAGAGAGAAACACTAATCACCCCTCCCTTCAAGTTTTAATAGCCAACAGGAATCTGGGCTCTGAAAAGTCACAAACACCTTTTCCCAGGATTATGAGCAACTGCAACAACTGGCCAATTGTGTTAGCAGCAGAAAAGCTGGGCATTACCTGTGTGAGAGGCACTCAGCATGGGCAGCGTATGGCTGTGAGCAGCACACCAGCTACATAGCCTCCATACCGAAAGGGTGCTGCTGCTCTGCAGGTCTGTTTCAGGTGGGATCCAGCCATCCACAGGACCAAGGGGCTGGAGTGTTGGGAACAGATGATTCTGTGTTCCACAGATAATGGTACAAAGTGACTGTTCATAGATAAGGTATAAGCACAGCATTTGAAGATAACTCCTCCAGATGGTCTATTAGTAAATTCTTAAGAGCTTAAGAGCCTTGAGGATCGAGAAATTCTCAAGAAATTTTTTAAAAGAAGGAGGGTGGTAGATGCTGAAGACATAAGAGCTCTTTGTAGGTGTTGACTGGCTCGCTTTGTCCCCAGATTCATCTTAGAGCTCAAGCAAATTCAATATATGAGGCAAAGATGCTAGACTTGTGTCAGGGGCAAAAACTTCTGGTAGTAGCTCTTGGTGACATCAATCATCAGCTCCTGAGTGCACTCCGGGAGCTCCCCTGAGAAGAGTCCTAGGGAAAAAAAGACCCAGCTCTAAGGAGGTCGAAGAAGTTACAAGAGATTAAGATATTTCTCTGGCAATATCTTTCTCACTTTATTCAGATGCACGTCTGACAATTACCTAAACAATTGCTGGGGCTGTTCCAGTCCAGCACTTACTTACTAAGAACAGCTAAACTTTTTCACAGCAGGACCCCAATATGGAGAAATTACTAGACAAAAGTCTCTCTTTCCTCCTTTGCAAAAGCAGAGATGCATGACATGGCAGAATGTCCAAATGCCTCCCCAGAGAATTTAAGCAATGATTTAGTTCATCTTAGAAAACTCAGATTCAATGATCTGAGAGATGAGATTTATTTTTTAACTGGAAAAACAATTTAACCACCCAGTAGTAAGTATCATATACTGTCAAATCTCTCTGTTCATATCATTTTCCATCTGTGAATTTATGACGTGCCTCTGTATATGCTACATGATTTCAGCTGTGTAAAATAATATGGAGAAGATGATACTGTCTTAGGGTAGGGCTAAGGAAATATGAAGTTTTCTTCTTCCTTCTGCTTTTCAGTGTTTTCCGAGTTTTCTGAAACAAGCACGTATCACTTTCGTTTCCTCACGTTTTATAATTTGGAACTCCAAGCTCCTGATTGGCTTTACCTGTGAGCATTCTACCAGTCAAGGTCCAGAGATAACGTATTAATATTTGCCCCTCTCAGGTATCCCCAAGGTATCACTAGTCTTAGACCATGGTTTATGCTAACTTTTCAGTCTGAGAATTCCTGAGCCATGTGAGATGCATAAATTAAACCCATGACCAATGTGAGGGTAACCTCATCATTAAACTTCTCTAGACAGACTTTTTCCACCCAGAGCCCAGGCCAGACGAGAGATGCTTTCTTGCGCATTCCCTGTGTTGCTGGCAGATTGGTTCTACATCAACTTTTCCTTGAGAGGGAATCCTTTAAGAGTATTTGAGGATCTGTCTGCCATGTGTGAATCCAAGCCTTTATTTCCATCCCAACATGACTATTACCCCTTAAACCAACAGCATTAAGCCGTGCAATCTTACAGCTTGGATTTAGTTTCCTCTTTGTGTTTGGCCCTTCATAATTTCCTTATTTTCTGGTGAACCCAATTATGCATTTAAACAGATGCTTGTCATATGTTAGGTTGCATTTCTAGGTACTTTGTACAGGTGAATTTCTAAGTTAACTCTATCAACATATTGCCAGAGCTAAGAACTGTATGCATTCCTTTTATGATGGAAAATACAACTGAGTTTTAGGAAGTTAAAATTAATGAACACCCAAGGTTACCTGGGCAGCCTGAGAAGACAGTGAATGGTGGGACCACAGTTTCTGGAGGTAATACTGTGTTGTCAAGAATTTTGCAGCAGTCTTTCAACACGCATCGGCGTCCCTGAAATTAAAAGCTTGTTAACAGGAAATAGATCAGGAAATGGGAGTAAAAGTTGTCTCGTCTGCTGTGTGAATGTCTCCTTTCTATTTTACCCGTTCATTATATCATGTAATAGCCAAGGACAGTGACAAGAGGCTTCGTTGCAATTTCCTGCTTCAGGTGGTACCTGACGAGAAGGAGACAGCAAGGTTGTGAGAGTGTGTGTTTGTGTACATTTGTGGAAGAAGGCAGGATGCTAGAGACAGGACAATGTCTCAGGTATTACAGACTGTGAATTTCAGACTTCCATGAGCTCTGTTTAATTTTCTCTGTGTTTTAGTGGACATCTATGCTTCTGCTTGTCCAGCATCCATTTCCCTTTCTTCTGGTAACAGAACCTGTATTTTCCTTGGTAACCCCCCAATCCCCATCTCATCCATGTGCTTTACCCCCTGGCCCACACACTAAACCCCAACCCTGGACACAACGACAGGTGTAGGCAATCAGCATATTACCCCAGTTAGTCTGAAGGACCTCAACCTCAGGGCTTCTGCTGGGACTGCTGGGGAAAGCAGCACTTCCCACTGGGGTTTCCAGAGGATAGGCTGGAAGGCTGGAATAGACATTTTATTTCCATGAAGGAAGAACCTGCCTGAGAGTAAACCTCCCAGAGGAAAGCAGCACAGAGATGGAGACTAATTCTCACAACATGGACTGAACCCCAGAGCCATTTGGCCATGATGTTAGGATCTACTCCTGTACTCTTGGTTCATATTCACCACCCATTCCACTCTGCACCCACCAGCTTAAGGCTGGTTGGTTGGTTTGTTCCTTTGTCAATTCAAACTGGAAAAATTCTAACAAATTCATATGGATATGAAACTATTAGTTCAATTGTTCTCCCACAGGTGAGTGATAGTCATGTGAATGTTTGAACCTCAATCTTGACTTTAACCACTGTCACCACTTTTCAATTCTGCCATGATCCATAGCATTTAGAGAGCAAGAAGTAAGGTCTGAGAGACTCATCTTTCATGGATTAAGGGAAAGGTGGGGCTTCTGTGTACAGTTTACAGCTGTATCAGACTCCTTGCTGAGGAAATGAAAGTTCTGGTCATTTTTGATTGCATTTACATCAGGGCCTGTTAGTTCACTGGTACTCTGGTTAGACAATCAAAAAATATACCTGACTGAGAATGTGGAAATCTTTACAAATACCAGGGCAATGCTAACCTGCCCAGACCTCAGATTTTAGCAAAGAACATGAAAGACACTTTGATTTGGTTGTGTTTAAATTTTTCCCTACTATTAAACACTTAAATCATATGTTTTTCCAGGAAAAGGTAGATTGCTAAATAAACTTCTTATGAAAGCATGTTCCTCCAAGTTCTGAATTTCCCAAGTAGCTGATCTCTCTCCAGCTGTGTGGAAAACAGCCCTGATAATGCTTGGCAACATCTTTGGCTCAAAAGCATATTACAACTATAGTTCTTCATTCCTCTTTGGAAAGTTCTCTTCCATGGGTTACCGGCTAGTGGCAATTTAAAAAATATAGCAACTAATTATCTGCCCTGGTGACCTCAAATTAACATAATCCCAAAGAATTCCTGTCATGCCTAAGCCCCTACTAGTAAACACTAACTCAGACTAAGTTCATGAGGCACTGAGTAAAAGAACACCCAACATGCTGCATAAGGCATGATATAGTCCCATGGAAAGATCCACAGACAAAGGGCCCTGGAAAAGAAGACCAGCTGACAGAATATTTTCACTGTGTACACCAGCCACCATGCAGCCTGGAGGCACCTGCTCTGTCCACTGGTTGGCCATTTTGCCCACTTAGAGAAATGATGCTTAGCTGGGTTTCAGAAGCTGTCTGGATAAACTGATCAATCAAATTAAACATTTTAAATGTAGGTATTTCTTAGGCATGAAATGTACTGGTAATAGCTGAGGAGATAAAAGCTGAAACCACTTCATCTTTTTTTTTTTTTGAGACAAATCTCACTCTGTTGCCCAGGCTGGAGTGCAGTGGGATGATCTCCACTCGATGCAACCTCTACCTCCTCTGTTGGGTTAAATCAACCAATTCCTAGGCTCCAGTGGATCAGGGTCCTACAGATTCTGCTGAGCAAGGGGCCCACTTGCACCCTGAAGTACTTGCAGATGGGTTTAAATCCCAGTCTATCGCTTTCTAGCCTTATAAAATCCCTTAACTTTTGTTTTTTTAAGAGACAGGGTCTTGCTTTGTTGCCCAGGCTGGTCTTAAATTCCTGGGCTCAAGGGATTTCCTGCCTTGGCCTCCCAAAGTGCTGGGATTACAGGCAACAACCATCACACCTGGCCCCAAATCCTTTAATATTTAAGATCCTCAATCTTTTGCATCTGCAAACAGGGATAACACCTAACACCCTTGAATGGTTGTGAGGATTAAATCAAATCATCAAAAGAAAGAGTTTAACATCATAGAGTAGAGGCTTGACAAAGGCTTGCCAATATTATTAATGTCTAGAAAATATGCCAAATCCTTTTTTTTTTTTTTTTCCTGAGACAGTGTCTCGCTTTGTCGCCCAGGCTGGAGGGCAGTGGTGCAATCTTGGCTCATTGCAACCTCCGTCTCCTGGGTTAAAAACATTCTCCTGCCTCACCCTCCTGAGTAGATGGGACTACAGGAATCTGCCACCATGCCCAGCTAAGTTTTGTATTTTTGTTGTGACATGGTTTTGCTATGTTGGCCAGGCTGGCCTCAAACTCCTGACCTCAAGTGACCCGCTGGCCTTGACCTTCCAAAGAGCTGGGATTACAGGCATGAGCCACTGTGCCTGGTCGAAAAAAATTCCAAATCTGTCAAGAAAAACCCAACTTTAGGAAGACTGGAAACTACTGCTACCCTGCTTGGTCACAGAAAGAGTGCCACCGATGTGAGGGATCAGAGCTGGAGGGAAAGTGAGGCTGCTTCAACAGCAAGTCATCATACTCACAATCACACAGTTCTTGCCAACATGAACGTAGGAACCAATCTGAGCTGCATTGACCACACAATCTTCCTCAATAAAGACATGGTCCCCAATATGTAAAGGAAAGAATGCAACACTAGAGGAAGAAAAGAAGATAAACAAAGAAAGGTCAAGGTGATGTACTTTGGGTCAAGGTTCACAGAACTACAGATTATAATCTGAACTTTATGTTAATAAGACTGTTCCCAGCAAGGAAAGTAACCTCAGGCTAGAAAAATTCTACCATGTTGAAGAAAATGAATGTGATTACTAGCTCAAAATGGAAATATTACACCAAAGAAATATGCAAGGAAAAAGCAAGGCAGGAGGAGCAAGATCTTCAAAGCTAAAAGAACAGGTACCAAAAAAAAATCAATGAATGTTTGTTCATTCCCACTTCCTTTGAAAATGGTCACAGATCACATTTTTAGTAAACTGCCCTATAATGTTCCAGGGGATTGACTTTAGGTTCAGGAGTTATAACTTCCACATTTAGCATTCTAAAAATTTATTCATTCACAGATTTCACTGAGTGCCTACCATGTGCCAGACTCAATGCTAGAAATTAGGGATATAAGAGTGACAAAAGAGACACAACCCTGTCCATGACCAGCTTACAATCAAGAAAAGAAATGAGATCAAATAAAGTAGTGGCAACTACGATAAGGGCTACAGAAACATAATATCGAGTTATGAACATATATAACAAGGAGACCTTTCCTAGTCCACAGCTTTAGGAAAAACTTAATTGACTTTGAGTAGGAGTAGGCTGGCTTTCCCCACATATCTGACATCATTCCCATCCCATTCTCTAGGGTTCCTCAAATGTCACTGATAGCGGTTCTGTGATCACATTCATATGCAGTTGCTATACCTTGGGATGTAAAATATTTGGACTGGAATGAATATAAAGAGATAGATGTTCATTAGCTCCTTTCAATTCTGTTCTATTCTGTCCAGAATATTTTTTCAGAGATAATACCTCTCCACTATGAACCTACAATTTATTTAAATCTTCCTTAATTAGTATTTTTGGCCCACTTGTATTTTGGTCCATTAGTATTTTTGGTCTGTTCCTCTTGCGCGGCAATGCATTCTTTGATCTCATCACCGTCTATAGCAGTACTGACAGTTCTTTAATTTTAATTTTAAATTAAAAATTCCAAGTTTGATAGCCCTGTGACAGGTATATCACATCATATAGTAGCTGTCACATGTCACTATCTGATTATGTTAATTGTTTCTGCCACTAGACTTTGGGAACCTTGAGGCAGGAACTTTATCTATTTTTATATATTCTCAGCTTCCAACCCAGTTGTGGGCATGAGGAAGGTACTAAATAAATGCTTGCTGACTCATTGGATGAAATACAGATGGGTGCCAGGAGGGCAATTACCCAAGGAGGAGAGCGGCAAAGAGGCAAAAAGAATACTTTAGCACCATATCAGCTATGGTGGTCAGTTTGCCTGCTCTGTCCTTGGCTTTTCCTGGACAGTCATCATTCCCACTGAAGGATCAGTGGACCTGACCTGACTTAGCCCTCTGGGTCAAAGCCATTCAGATCAGGGATGCTTAAGGTGAGCCAATCAGATTCTTTCTCTCAGAAGTTTAGAAATAAGAAATAAGAACCCTGGTTGGTGTCTGCTGGAAGCCTAAATGGAGAAATGATATAAATTCAGGCTGAGTCAGCAAAGTAGGCTCCATGAACAAATGGAGCAGGTGTGTGTGAGAGAGAAAAGGGAAGCAGAAATGCAGAAAGAAGGGCAATATAGAAGAGAAAATGCAATCTCAGATACAGAGAGGTGTACGTAGACAAAACAGTCTTGATTCCGGCTAGCTGTTCAATTCCAGGTTCCAGTCCCTTGTGAGGCCTGGCTTGCTCCTTTTCCTACTCTTAGATCTCATTATATATGCCAATCTGTTTGATCAGAAACCCTTTGCTTTTGCCAGAGGATAAGTAGATTCTGTTTGTGGCAACCAATCATCAACCAGACTGAGACAATCACCAGCAGACTTGCGTTCAGTATGGTAAACTCTTACTCAGTGCTTCAAACAACGGGACAGACCTACTCATTATACCACAACTCAACACGTGGACCACACCACCAGTGGCAGCTTGTTGCCCAAGACCTGAACAAAGTAATTAAATTACATACCCTTTGCTGAATTTCTTGAATGGTGGCCTTATGACACTACGACTTTTCACAACACAATGGCGCCCAACTCTTACATTTGCCAGATCCCCTCGGATAATACAGTCATTCATCACAATGGTCTGTAAGACAAAGCAAATTTTTAAAAATTAGCAACACAGCCTAAGACGTAACAAAAAAGAACAGATAACAAGATACTGATTCTGACAGAACTCTGACAGAACATTTCAAATGTTCCACCAAAAGGAATAACTTGTAAGGTAAAAAGAAAACTGTCCTCATGACAGTGATGCAGTTAGCGATGCTCCTGGTACATCACAAGCTTTCCCCTTAATCCCCTATGAATAGAACTCATTGAATGAGCACTTCTTGAGAACACCTATAGCAGATATGGCTTATGTGTCTCTTTAGATTCACTCAGGTCCTCGTGCCCCAAAGCCTTGGGTGCTTGCTTACCAAGAGTTTTGGCTGCTCTACCTTTGTAGATAGTAGTTAGAATACCACCTCCAACTCCATGTTCTCAGAGGTGGAGCCACTGGAGTTCTGGTTCATCTCCCAACCTCTGAACTCAGATCAAGTGCTACACTGCAGGGTGTAAGATGTGGCTTCCCCAGAAGTTGCCCAGAGAGGCTAACACAACCTGTATGTCTGGGAGAATTAACGCCTTATACTTGTGTAGGCACCCTCAAAATGTCTGCTGAATAAATGAATGAGGTTAAAAAGTGCATATGCTGGAGTTATAGCTGGAAAAAGTAAGCAAGGGACACGCAAGTAGATTATGAGGAATTATGTATGCTAAGCACAGAAGCTTAGACATTTTTCCTAGGGAATATAAGGAGTCAATAAAATATTTTATTTCATTAAAAAATTTTTTTGGGCTGGGTGCAGTGGCTTATGCCTGTAATCTCAGTACTTTAGGAGGCTGAGGCGGGCAGATCACCTAAGGTCAGGAGTTCAAGACCAGCCTGGCCAACATGGTGAAACCCGTCTCTACTAAAAATACAAAAATCAGCCAGGCATGGTAGCAGGCGCCTGTAATCCCAGCTAATCAGGAGGCTGAGGCAGAAGAATCACTTGAACCTGGGAGGCAGAGGTTGCAGTTGGCCGAGACTGTGCCATCGCACTCCAGCCCTCGTGATAAGAGTGAGACTTCGTTTCAAAACAAAACAAAAAAAATTTTTAAGACACAGGGTCTCACTCTGTTGCCCAGGCTGCAGTGCAGTGGCACAATCATAGCTCAAAGCAACCTTGAGCTCCTGGGCTCAAGGGATCCTCCCACCTCAGCCTCCTTAGCAGCTAGGACTACAGGTGTGTGCCACTACACCCCACCAATTTTTAAAAAAATGTTTTGTAAAGATGGAGTCTCACTATGTTGCCCACACTGGTCTTGAACTGATAGGCTCATGCAATCCTCCAACTTCAGCCTCCTAAAGTGCTGGGATTGCAGGCAAGAGACACGGCACCTGGCCCCAATGTTGTAAACAGGATTAACATACACAAATTTCCATATTACTATTCTGGAAGGAGTCTGGCATCTCTGCATGAAGGATACACATGAGAGACCTGAGGAAAACTGACCCTTTAGATGACTACAATAGATCAAGGTAAAAATAGATAATGGGCTTTTTTTTTTTGGAGATGGAGTCTTGCTCTGTCACCCAGGCTGGACTACAGTGGGGTGATCTTGGCTCGCTTGAACCCTACCTCCCAGGTTCAAGCAATTCTCCTGTCTCAGCCTCCCGAGTAGCTGGAATTACAGGCATCCACCAACATACCTGGCTCATTTTTGTATTTTTAGTAGGGACGGGGTTTCATCACGTTGGCCAGGCTGGTCTTGAACTCCTGACCTCAAGTTATCCGCCCACGTTGGCCTCCCAAAGTGCTGGGATTACAGTCATGAGCCACTGCATCTGGTCTATAACTCAAAATGAATTAAAGACCTAAATGGAAGGCCCGGGACTATAAAACTACTAGAAGGAAACAGGAAATGCTTAAAGACACTGGTCTTGGAAAAGATGAATCAGATTTCAAAATCAGAGATGACAAAAGCAAATAAACAAATGGGATTATATCAAACTAAAATGATCCTGCATAGCATAGGAAACAATCAACAGAATGAAAACATGGCAGAATCAATCTTCGAATTATGCTTCAAACACAGGATTAACATCCAGAATATATTAATACAAGGAACTCAAACATCTCAACTGCAGGAAACCCAAATAATATGATTTTAAAAAATAGACAAATGATTTGAATAGAAATTTCTCAAAAGACATACTAATGGCCAACAAATATGTATTTAAAAATGTTCACTAAACATCACCAATCAGCTGGGCATGGTGGCTCACACCTATAATCCCAGTACTTTGGGAAGCCAAGGCAGGTGGATAACTTGAGGTCAGGAGTTTCAAGACCAGCCTGACCAATATGGTGAATCCTCGTCTCTACTAAAAATACAAAATATTAACTAGGCTTGGTGGCAAATGCATGTACTCCCAGCAATTCAGGAGGCTGAGACAGGAGAATTGCTTGAACCCAGGAGGCAGAGGTTGCAGTGAGCCAACATCACACCACCACACTCCAGCTTGGGCAACAGAGTGGGGAGTCTGTCTCAAAACAACAACAACAAAATCACTAATTATCAGAGAAAGGCAAATTAAGACCACAATGAAGTATCATCTCAACGCAGTTAGGATGCTTATTATAAAGACAAAAAATAACAAATACTAGTGAGGATTCAGAAAAAAGGAAACTCTTATCCACCGTTGGTGGTGTGCTAACCTACCCTGTGTTAGCCTGACAGCCTCCATTTTGCTGAATGCCGGACAGACATTCCATCTTAACCTCTGCCTCACCACTCCCGCCATTTCTCCCTTAAGTGCATACCTGGGGCATGCTACTGCGCTGGGTCATGCGGTACTTAGAACTATAGAAGCATATAACCTCTGTAACCATATCTTGCTTGGCAAGCCCACTTGCTATTGTGAATATCCCCTTGGTTGATTGTATGGCAAGTACCAAATACCCTCCTTGGTAATCAACAATCATGGGAACCTTCTGCCTCCTAGTTACCAGCCTCCTTATCTAACTTGCTTGTTCTGCTTCTGTAAATTCTGCTTCAGCTAGGCTCTCCCCTCCCCTACCTTAAGCAAGGTATAAAAAGGAATCCAGCCCCTTCCTCGAGGCCAGGAGAATTTTGAGCATTAGCCATCTCTCGGTGGTCAGCTAATAAAGTACTCTTAATTTGGAACTCAGAGCGTGGTGCTTTCCTTCTGACTCGCTCAGTTTTAACAGTGGGATATAGACTAATATAGCCACTTGGAGAACAGTACGAAGGTTTCTAAAAAAAACTACAAATAGGGCCAGGTGTGGTGGCCCACACCTGTAATCTCAGCACTTTGGGAGGCTAAGGCAGGCGGAACACTTGAGGTCAGGAATTCAAGACCAGCCTGGCCAACATGGTTAAACCCCGTCTCTACTAAAAACACAAAAATTAGCCAGACATGGTGGTGTGTACCTGTAATCCCATCTATTCAGGATTATCACATTAGCAGGGCAGATAAAATGTTGCCCTATCTCCCATTTATTGTTGTGCATTTTCAATTCTCTTGTTTTCAAATTTTTTATTCTCTCAGTTGAATCTCCTTTTTTTCTTTCTTTTTTTTTTTTTGAGACAAAGTCTCACTCTGTCACCCAGGCTGGTGTGCAGTGGCCCCATCTCAGATCACTGCAACCTCTGCCTTCTAATTTCAACCAGTTCTCCTACCTCAGCCTCCCGAGTAGCTGTGATATAGGCACCTGGCACCAAGCCCGGCTAATATTTTGAAGCTTTAGTAGACACAGGGTTTCACCATGTTGGCCAGGCTGGTCTCAAACTTCTGCCCTCAAGTAATCCACCCACCTCGGCCTCGCAAAGTGCTGGGATTACAGGCATGAGCCACTGGCGCCTGGCCTAAGCAGGATCTCTCGAATGCAAAAAGGTTGAATAAGAGGCAGCAGAAAATCTTTTTCCCTTTATGCCAGGAACAAAATACAATGGTACCTAGAACCAACATTATTATACGATATTACAGTGTGCATTAAACTACTGGACATAAAGTGTAATCGGTAGTGAAATATTTCAAGATAGAAACTAAAATAATACTCATAAACTTATCTGTTTAGTAATAATTAATAAATCACTATTAACTGAAACTCTTAAAACAAATGTGAGAATTAGGAAAGATATTAAAGTATGAGACAAATATGCAAAGTGGAATCTGAAAGGTTGAGAATCTTGTAAACTAAATAAATTTGAATAGCAAAGAGAAGAGTATAAACTGGGAAGAGAAAACATCACAAGGTATATTTGAGCTTGGCAAACAGTGAAATTCACAGTTGTTTTCCTGCCATCTGGAACACTCAATTTTGAAAATAATTTTTCTTTCAATGTTACACCTCTAACTTCCAGAAGGAAAATGGTCTCATTATAACCAAGAGATCACAAATATTTTCAGTAGAAGCACAATTAGTCTTCATTAAGCAATTACTGAATTATATTTCTTTTTCACTTAATATGGCAACATTTTATCTGCCCTGCTAATGTGATAATTAGCAGAAAGCAAGCTAAGGGGTTTGTAGCCTGGAGTTGGCTTTGTCCCTTACCTTGCCATTGAGAACGATGTTCTGGCTTCCACACAACACTGACTGGCGACTGACTTTGTTCCCAGATGCCTAAAAGAAAACAACAGAAAACTAGGGTGAGCAAACTTACTCGGTTTCTGGACTAAAGGTTTCTGTCAAGAAAGCTCATATTTGAGAGGAAAAAAACTTAAACGTGGGGTGCTGTGCATGACAGAGTGAGTTCAGTATATCAAAAACTTAACGATGGATGAGGAAACTATGGCTGAGCATGGTGGCTCATGTCTGTAATCTCAGCACTTTGAGAAGCTGAGGCAGGAGCATCCCTTGAGGCCAGGAGTTCAAGACTCGACTGGGCAACATAGCGAGACCCTTTCTCTGCAAAAAAAAATTTTTTTAATTAGCTGCTGGTGGTGGCGGTGTCTATAGCCCCAGCTCCTCAGAAGGCTGAGGCTGGAGGATCTCTTGAGCCTGGGAGTTTGAGGCTACAATGAGCCGGGATTGAGCCACTGCATTCCAGCCTGGGCAACAGAGTTGAGACCCTGTCTTAAAAAACAAAAAAAGGAAACTAGGGACTCAAGGAATGAACCCAGAATTTGAATATCTATAGCTTAGTGGCATTAGACAGATGTGGATTCAAGTCCCACTTCCTACGCTTTATATCCCTAAAACGAGTACAATGACTTTATGAATATTAGAGTTGTGAGAACGCAAAGAAAACCAAAATAACAATAGTAATGTTGGCCGGGCACGGTGGCTCACGCCTGTAATGCCAGCGCTTTGGGAGGCGGAGGCAGAAAAATCACGAGGTGAGGAGTTCAAGACCAGCCTGGCCAACATGGTGAAACCCCGTCTCTACTAAAAAATACAAAGAATTAGCCGGGCATGATGGCGGGCACCTGTAATCCCAGCTACTCAGGAGGCTGAGGCAGAAGAATCGCTTGAACCTGGGAAACGGAGGTTTCAGTGAGACGAGACTGCGCTACTGCTGGGCAAAAAAGTGAGACTCCGTCTCGGCAAAAAAAATAAAAACACACAGAAAACAAAAATTAGTAATGTCAATTGACCACCTGCCCTGTTTCCAGGATTTTACAACCATATCATGTACTGATCATATCGGCAGGGCGCGGTGGCTCACGCCTGTAATCCCAGCACTTTGGGAAAGCCCAGGCGGGTGGATCACCTGAGGTCAGGAGTCTGCGACCAGCACGGCCAACATGGTGAAACCCCGTCTCTACTAAAACTACATAAATTACCCGGGCGTTGTGGCAGGCACCTATAATCCCAGTTACTCGGGAGGCTGAAGCAGGAGAATCACTTGAACCCGGGAGGCGGAGGTTGCAGTGAGCCGAGATCGCGTCACTGCACTCCAGCCTGGGCGACAGAGCAAGAGTCCGTCCCCCGCCCCCCTCAAAAAGAACCTAATCGTTTTTAGCACAAGTTAACAGATTACAAAAGGCAGTGTAAAAGGGCCAGAAGCCCGAGCTGTAATTCATATTAACAGGATGGGACTCGTCCTACCCTCCTAAAAGCACTTTATCGCTATGACAAAAGCAAGAATAAACACAAAAAGCCTAAACTAGCCATGCCGGGAGTAAAGAGTAAAGCCAGACCGTACAGGGAGCATCGCTAGATACTCCAGGACTAACGGCCAAAGGGACCAGGGTGGTGGGGTAGGGTCAGGTTGGGGCCGCCAACCAGGCCTCAAAGGGACGCAGGCTTGGAAAAAGGAGGGTAGCTATCTGGACACGCGCACCGTCTCGATGTACTCGGACTTGTTGTAAAGCAGCTCGCCCAACTCCATGGCCGCCGCCTCCTTCCCTCAGACCCGGCTCACGTCAGTCAGTCAGTCAGTCTTTCTGAGATTCCGGCTACTTCCGGCCGCTCCTCCACTTCCGCTCTAGGTGGACCTCTGGGTCTCATCGACAGCGCGGCTCTCCTCTAGGCGGCCTCGCTCCACTGCTCGGCTGTCTCTGGCTGCGCGTGCGCAGACAGAACGGTGGATTTAATTGGCCGGAGTTTAGGGCGCGGTTGGTCCGCATGGGTCAGCTGATCGGTGCTCGCCGTTCCTCCTCGGGGCGCCTCCCCGGCCCAGGAACAACTGAGGCCTGGTGCCGGCCAGCCTGGGGTCGGCGACGGCTGCTCTTTTCTTCCTGTCGCCTGCTGGATGGACGAGCCTTCCGGGAAGTCCCTCAGCTGTGAGGAGAAGGAAAAGGTGCCAGGGAGTGAGGAAAGGGCGGACGCAGGACTCTGACACCCTTTCTCAGAGTTTTAGGCCTGGCTTTATGTCATCGGCGGTGCGAGGGCAGCAGGGTCGTCTGACCTCCCCTCCTCTTAGGGCTGAGGGGGCACAGAAAATGAAAATGTAGAAATAGCGTAGTGCTGACATGGTGGTGTTTAAATAACAAATCTCATTACAGCAGCAATGCATTAATACAGTGTGTAACGCTTTATAGATAAAGCTGTATCGAAACTCTTGCTCCTCCCCCCTCCCACAGTCTCAATCTTCACTTCTCCCGCTCCACCTCCTCAAGTAAATGTTTTTAGTACTTCCAGGTCCTTTCGTGTGTTCGTGTGTGTGGTGGAGGAGGGACGTATCCCTAACCACCAAAAAGGAATCCTATGTGGATTTTTTGGAGAAGGAAATGTTCATAAATGGTATGATCTGAATGGTTCTGCAGGTTCCATTTTTCATACCCCTGCTTAGCGTTCCTGTCAGGACATGTTTATCTACCTTACTTTCATTTTTAAGTTCTAGACAGTATATTTGTTAAAAAATACTGTCTAGAACTTAAAAATGAAAGTAAGTTCTTTTTTCTTTTCTTCTTGTTTTTTGAGACAAGAATCTCATTCCGCCACCCATGGTGAGGTGCAGTGGCGCCATCTTGGCTCACTGCAACCCCCGCCTCCCGGGTTCAAGCGACTCTCCTGCCTTAGCCTCCGGAGTAGCTGGGATTACAGGCGCTCGCAGCTGTGCCTGGCCTTGGAAGTGCCCTTGCTTCTTTAGATTGTACTTTACTGATAGACTTTTAGGATGATTCCAGTTTGTGCTGATGTTTTCATCACGGCTTACCTTCTTTGGGGGTGAGAAAGAGCATTTATAGGTAAACAGGATTATCCTCAGACATTGATAAGATTGGTGGGAGGCCAGTCTCGTGGCTCACGCCTGTAATCCCACCACTTTGGGAGGCCGAGATGGCTAGATCGCTTGAGCTCAGAGTTTAAGAACAGCCTAGGCAACATAGTGAAACCCTGTCTCTACTAAAAATACAAAAATTAGCCGGGAGTGGTGATGCCCGCCTGTAGTCCCAGAGGCTCAGACCTCAGAGGCTGATGCGCAAGAATCGCTTGAACTCGACGCTGAGATCACACCACTGCACTCCAGGCGACAGAGTGAGACTCTGTCTCAAAAAAAAAAAAAAAGAAGAAAAGAAAGGAAAAGGAAAATCCACAGTTGGCAGCTTGTCTAGTAGCATGTTTTGCACATAGTAGATTTTTGTTTTTGTGGAGGAGTCTCACTCTGTCGCCCAGGCTGGAGTGCCATAGCGTGATCTTGGCTCACTGCAACTTTCCTCTCCCGGGTTCAAGCGATTCTTCTGCCTCAGCCTCCGGAGTAGCTGGGATTACAGGCGCCCACCACCACGCCCGGCTAAAATGTGTATTTTTAGCAGAGACGGGGTTTCACCAAGTTGGCCAGGCTGGTTTCGAACTCCTGACCTCAGATGATCTGCCCGCCTTGGCCTACCACAGTGCTGGGATTACAGGCGTGAGCCACTGCACCCAGCCAAGAAGGTCTTTTTTTTTTTTTTTTTTTTTTTAAGGTATATATGGAAGATGGAAATCTTGATGTTTTGTTGGTTGAAAGATGAGTATAGCTAAAAAGTTCCTAAAAAGCAGAAAAACCTGGGCTGGCTTTGCTGCTGAGAGAATCCTTTGAACCAAAGAAGCCAGAGAATCAAGGAATCTAGACTTTCAGAGAACAGTAATTTGATTCAGCCCAATTCATTTATTTATTTAATAAATCTTTGTTAAATGCCTACTGTGTGCCTGGCTGGGGATTCAGCAGTGGTAGCTCCAGCTTCACTGGCCTTCTGCGTGTTCCTCAAACATGCATAGCCCATTCCGCTGCAGATACTTTATATTTGTGGTGCCCTCTGCCTGGGGTACCATTCCCTCTGATCTTCCCAAAACTAGCTCCTTCCTCCTTCAATCTTAGGCTCAAATGATGGTCCTCAAAAATGCCTCCCTGACCACTCTAACTAAAGTAGTCCCTATCAGTAGGCTAGTAACTCTCACATCACTCTGTAGTTATTTGTTACCTTGTAAAATCATTTTCTCTGTTTTCTTATTATCTGTATGTAAATTGCATCTGGAATAGCATCTGGAGCAATAAGTGCCACATAGTGGGTATCAGTTATTGTCCCAGGTACCAGAGAAACCTGGACCATTAACTGACAAAAGATTCATTTGTTAAATGACTGAGGGTGACAGTCCCTGCTACCTTCATGGATCTGGGCAAAGGGGAGAAACAGATGTAAACAGACAATATAGTGTGATAATATTGTGATAAGGGAAGTAAGAGGACTGGTAGAGTGTCTAACCTAGATTTGGAGAAGGACTCAGAAGTCTATCCCAGGGAAATAAAAATCTAAGCTAAGGCTTGAAATGTTCCACGTGACAGGAACAGGTTATGCAAAGATTCTAAAATGGTCAAGAGCTTGGTGCTTTTTGAGAACTGAAAGTAGATTGTTAGGGACCAGTGCTACTCGCTGCCTCTTGGTAAGGGACCCTGCCAGGCACTGCATCCCTTCCCTCTGACTCCACCTTTCCACTTGCCCGGTATTGTTGGTGTTTTTCTTCTTCCAGTTAAAGGAGAAATTAGCATTCTTGAAAAGGAAATACAGCAAGACACTAGCCCGCCTTCAGGTAAGTGAATTGTATTCTCAAATTAAGGTGTTGTAGTATAAACAATTTGAAAACGGTTCTTGACTCTAATAAAGCTTTAAAGAAAATGTATTTCTTGGGCTGTTTTTGTTTCCTCTAGCGGGCCCAAAGAGCTAAAGAAATAAGGCATTCTATTAAGAAAACAATGGAAGAACAAGATTGCTTGTCCCAGCAGAAACTCTCACCACAGCTAAACCACTCAGGTAAATCTAGACCATTCACTTATGCCTGCTTTATTATTCATTTCCCAGGTATATTTTGGCTGTTGTTCTTTTTCCCACAGTGAAGATAATGACTAGCAATAGACTCTTCCATTTTAATTTTAATTTAATTTTATTTTTTTGAGACAGAGTCTCATTCTGTCACCCAGGCTAGAGTGCAGTGACACAATCTTGGCTCACTACAGTCTCCACCTTTCGGGCTCAAGCGATTCTCATGCCTCAGCCTCCCACGTAGCTAGGATTACAGGCACGCACACTACCACACCTGGCTAATTTTTATATTTTAAGTAAAGACAGGGTTTCGCCGTGTTGGCTTGGCTGGTCTCAAACTCCTGGCCTCAAGTGATCTGTCCACCTGGGCCTCCCAAAGTGCTAGGATACGGGTGTGAGCCACTGCGCCTAGCTGCAGTATTCTCTAATTAACATAAAATTCATATGCCATAAAATCTACTCTGTTGACTCTGCTTTCAGTTATACTGTTTATTAGCTGCTCTTTTTCCCTCTCTTCACTTTTTTTCCCTCTCAATTTTCAGAAATTATATTCATTGTTTAAATTTTAGAAAGTTTTTTTAAATTTATGTATATATGAATAGAGAAAAAAATCTGAGTAAAAATACTCTAAAACCAATGGTCAATTCTGATGTTAAAATTCAAGTAATTTATAATAATAAAATTGAGGGTTATTGAAATGAGAGGGTTATGAAAATTACTTGAGCCAAGGGGAAAATAAAAGAAATACATGAGATAGGCCAGGCGCAGTGGCTCACGCCTGTAATCCCAGCACTTTGGGAGGCTGAGGCAGGTGTATCACCTGAGGGCAGGAGTTTGAGACCAGTATGACCAACATGGAGAAACCTCATCTATGCTAAAAATACAAAATTAGCCAGGCATGGTGGCGCATCATGTAATCCCAACTAATTGGGAGGCCAAGGCAGGAGAATCGCTTGAACCCAGGAGGCGGAGGTTGCAGTGAGCCGAGAGCATGCCGTTACACTCCAGCCTGGGCAACAAGAGCAAAAAATCACCTAAAAAAAAAAAAAAAAAAAAGAAATACATGAGATAAAGAATTAGTTGAGATTTAAAAATTAAGAGAAAAGGTTGTGTGATAAAGAATACTCTGTTTAAAACACATTTTTAGCACGATACTATTTGTTTTACATGTACTTAAAATTTCACAGATTATTTGCATTTAAAAACTTAGGACTTTTAGCTTTGCGCAGTGGCAGTATCTTAGCCAATGAGGTTTACTCAAGGTGCGATTATTGCTAATTGAAAACTTTTCCCAATACCCTGCCATGACGACTTGAAATATAGTTGGCATTGGCAATTTTTGACAGTCTCTACAGAGACTGGAAAGAAAAAATTAGGACTTTTAAAAGTATGTACAGTATGGAGTATGTACAGTTCCTTTACAGACTCCATCAGGTGGTAGACGTAGTCAGCACCTTGAACATATTCCTCTTAAAGATAGCAGTGAACTTACTACTCACAGCCTAAAAAGCAGTTTTACTTCACCTGTAAATTCATCTGCCTGAATGAAATGCCACTGATTCTTTCTTGAATAAATGTTTAGTAGTATTTATATATAATAGGTTAAAAAATTGAGTACTTTTTGTTTCGTTTTATAAGACAAATAAGTTATATAACTTTTTTTTCCTCTTCAGAACCTAAAAATAAAATATCTCTTTATAACAAGTTACACATCAAAACCCATCTTGATAAAGAAACTGGAGAAAAGACACCTGTCACACTTGATGTTGGGCCCGAGTCTTCTAACCCTGGAGATGGCCCAGGAGGATTACCTATACAAAGAACAGACGACACCCAAGAACATTTCCCACACAGGGTCAGTGACCCTGATAGTGAGAAAAAACAGAAACTGCCAAGGAGAAGTTCTACAAATGAACTCACTCACAATAACTTATCAGCAAATGAAAACCAAAACTTAAAAGAACAAAATCAAACAGAGAAATCTTTAAAATCTCCCAGCAATGCTCTTGTTGGCGAAAATGAAAATCTTCAGGAAAATGAGATTCTAAGTCAACCTAAGAGTCTTAGCCTAGAAGCAACTTCTCCTCTTTCTGCAGAAAAGTATTCTTGCACAATGCTTGAAGGTCTTCTGTTTCCTGCAGAATATTATGTTAGAACAACACGAAGCATGTCCAATTGCCAGAGGAAAGTAGCCGTGGAGGCTGTCATTCAGAGTCATTTGGATGTCAAAAAGAAAGGGTTTAAAAGTAAAAATAAGGATACAAGTAAAAATTTAAACCTTTCCAATGAGGAAACTGACCAAAGTGAAATTAAGATGTCTGACCTGTGCACAGGACGACCGAGTTCAAGAAACTCTCAGAAACTTTTCTCATTAACTAAAGTCAACTCTCCCACTGGGCCCACTGAAGATAATGACTTGTCTAGGAAGGCAGTTGCCCAGGCATCTGGTAGAAGATACAGAGGAAAAAGAAAATCAGCCTGCACCCCAGCATCAGATCATTGTGAACCACTTTTGCCAACTTCCAGCACATCACTTACTAACAGGGCCAAGGAGGAAGTCACCTCGCACAAATATCGGAACAAAAAAGCAGTTATACAAGTGAAAGGTAAATTAAGATGTGTTTGATGATGACGATGATGAAAGCTAACAATTACTATGTGCCCAGCAATTTCTTTCTTTCTTTCTTTTTTTTTTTTTGTTTTCTAAAAAGAGAGCCAAGTGTGGTGGCTTACGTCTGTAATTCCAGCTGTTTGTAGAGCTGAGGCTGACAGATTGTTTGAGACCAGGAGTTTAAGACCAGCCTGGGCAACATGGCAAAACCCTGTCTCTACAAAAAATACAAAAATTAGCTGGGTATATTGGTCTGATGGCATGTGCCTGTAGTCCCAGGTAGTCAGGAGACAGGTGGGAGGATCGCTTGAGCCTGGGAGGCAGAGGTTGCGGTGAGGCGAGATCTAGCACTCCAGTCTAGGTAACAGAGTGAGACCCTGGCTCAAATAAATACCTGAATGATTGAATGATAAATAAATACAGAGACAGGGTCTCACAATCATCCAGGCTAGGGTGCAGTGGTTTGATCATGGCTCATTGCAGCCTCTATCTCCTGGGCTCAAATGTTCCTTCTGCCTCAGCATCCAAACTAGCTGAGACTACAGGCATGTACCACCGTGCCTGGATAATGTTTTTAAATTCTTTGTAGAGGCAGGGTTTTGCCCTGTTGCCCAGGCTGATACTGAACTGGCCTCAAACAACCCTCCCACAACAGCCTCCCAAAGTGCTGGAATTACAGACATGAGCCACTGTGTCCAGCCTGCCTGGCACTTTCTAAATGCTGTACAGATACTAACTCATTGAGTCATCATAGCAGTCCTACCTGAGGTAGAATCTATTTTCATTCTCACTTTACAGGTGAGGAAACTAAAGCATAGGGAGATTAAAATGACTTTAGGCCGGATGCAGTGACTCATGCCTGTAATCCCAGCACTTTAGGAGGCCAAGGCGGGGGGGTCACTTGAGGTTGGGAGTTTGAGACCAGCCTGGCCAACATGGTGAAACCCCATCTCTACTAAAAATACAAAAAAAAAAAAAAATTAGCCAGGTGTGGTGGCTCATGCCTATAATCCCTGCTACTGAGGAGCCTGAGGCAGGAGAATTGCTTAAACCCAAGAGGTGGAGGCTCCAACCTGGGCGACAGAGTGAGAGTGATACTCCATCTCAAAAAAAAAAAAAAATGACTTTAATTAATGTAATTAAAATCAAGAGCCAGGATTCAAACCTGATGGGATGGTGCCAGTGTTCACTAATAGAGCTGAAACAAACACTGAAAAGGAAAATGTATTGGTTGTGTATATAATATTAATATTTATTCAGGCAGGACACAATTCTTATCTATGGCTAGAAGCTATAGAGAGTGGTTTTTGAAGTAAAATGGAATTTGTACTAGAGTAAGACTCTATGTCAGGTTTGGTGGCTCAACCCTGTAATCCCAGCACTTTGGGAGGCCAAGGCGGGAGGATTGCCTGAGCCCAGGAGTTTGAGAACAGCTTGAGCAACATGATGAAACCCTATCTCTACAAAAAAATATATAGAAAAATTAGCCGGGTGTGGTGATGTATGCCTGTAGTTTCAGCTACTTGAGAGGCTTATGTGGGAGGATCACTTGAGCCCAGGAGGTTGAGGCTGCAGTGAGCCGTGACTGCACCACTGCACTCCAACCTGGGTGACAGAGCAAGACCCAAGACCCTCTCTCAAAAGAAAAAAAAAAGTAGGAGTCCACTGACTACCTGTTTTAGAAGTCATCATGAAATATAAAAGGCCTGAGCAACTTTTTTGGATAAAATATCTAATGCATACCTCTAAGGCCTCCAAGGAACACAGGAGTTTGGAGGATGGCAAGCAAGGATACATTGTAATTTAATCTTTTAATTCATTTACTGAGGATTTAATCATATCTGATCAACTGAGCACAAAAACTGGGTAATTCATTATGGCTGTAAACCAGGGATCAGCATACTTTCTAGAAAGGGCCAGATAGCACATAATTTAGTCTCTGTGCTCTGTCTTAACTACTCAGCTATGTTCCAAAGCAGCCAAATTCAATTTGTAACTGTGACTACGTTCTAACACACTTTTATTGTGCATTTTACAGCCAAGTTCGTAAAACAAAAAAACCAACTTTATGTGCAAAAATAGGTAGCAGGCTGTTCTGTACCACTGAACAGGGACTTGGTCTGTTAGCTATGATTAATTAATCCAAAAATAATAATTATGACTCTTCATTATCTTTTAAGTTAACAATACAAAGTCATTAAAAAGTAGGCAATCCAGTAATCTAGAAATACTGTTTTTTACACAGTTGTTTTTTGTTGTTGAGGCAGCGTTTCACTCTTGTTGCCCAAGATGGAGTGCAATGGTGTTAGCTCACTGCAACCTCCACCTCCCAGTTTCAAGCGATTCTCCCACCTCAGCCTCCTGAGTAGCTGGGATTACAGGCGCCTGCCACCATGCCCAGCTAATTTTTGTATTTTTGGAAGAGATGAGGTTTCACCATGTTGGCCAAGCTGGTCTTGAACTCCTAACCTCAGGTGATCTGCCTGCCTCGGCCTCCCAAAGTGCTGAGATTACAGGCGTGAGCCACCAGGCCCAGCCAGTAGTTTGAAATGGTCTGCTGTAATTTTAGTAGCATGCAGCTATATTTAAAAACTTTTTTTCACAAGATGACATTCACATAACAACATTAGCCATTTTAAATTAAGTGAACAAGTCAGTACATTTACAGTGTTGTGCAGCTATCACCTCTATCTCATTCTAAAACATTCTCATCACCTCAAAATCCCGTACCCATTAAGCAGCTGCTACCTATTTGTCTCCCCCCACCCTCTACTCCATCCTTGGGCAACCACCAATCTGTATTCTGTCTCTATGGATTTGCATATACATCGTATTTCATATATATGGATATTTCATATATATGCAATCATACAATATGAGACCTTTTGTGTCTGGCTGCTTTCACTTAGCATAACAGGTTTATTTGTTTTTGAGATGGAGTCTTACTCTGTTGCCCAGGCTGGAGTACAGTGGCAAAATCTCGGCTCACTGCAACCTCTGCCTCCCAGATTTAAGTGATTCTCCTGCCTCAGCCTCAGGAGTAGCTGGGATTACAGGCACCCACCACCACACCTGGCTAATTTTTGTATTTTTGGTAGAGACAGGGTTTCATCATATTGGCCATGCTGGCCTCAAACTCCTGATCTCAAGTGATCCACTTGCCTTTGGCCTCCCAAAGTGCTGGGATTATAGGTATGAGCCACCAAGCCTGGCCACTTAGTGTAATGTTTTTAAGGTACAACCTGTGTTGTAACATGCATCAGTAGTTTGTTCATTTTTATGACTAAATAATATTCCATTGGATGCATGTATCACAGTTTGTTTATACATTCATCATTTAGGATATAGCAACATTCTGAATGGTATGGGATACCATTTGCAGTAAGAGCAGTTAATTTCTACTCAGGAGGCTGATGTGGGAGGTTGCAGTGAGCCAGGATCTCACTACCGCACTCCAGCCTGGACAACAGTGAGACCCCATCTTGAAACAAAGAAGCAAACAAAAAGCAGTAAATTACTCTTTGCTTCAAAAGGGGACTTAATTTTCCATAGCGAGAGGAGCCAGCATTTAGTAGACCATATTCTGGCAGCCTGTTAGAATCACAGTTTTAGAGGTAGGAAAGGATATAGATATTTTTAGTTCACTTCCCTTATGAGAGACAATGAGAAAAGGAAAAATGAAATAAATTGATTTGCCTAAGTTTACACTGTAAATCAGTGGTTGAGCTGAGACTTCACCTCAGTCCCTTTTCCCAGTTAGTGTTGGCCATATACTGTTTTATTTGGTTTTATTTATTTATTCTTTGGGATGGAATCTTGCTCTGTTTCCCAGGCTGGAGTTCAAGGGTGCAGTCTGGTTCACTGCAACCTCCACCTCCTGGGTTTAAGCGATTCTCCTGCCTCAGCTTCGAGTAGCTGAGATCACAGGCATGCACCACCACTACAGCTAATTTTTTTTTTTGTATTTTTAATAGAGACAGGGTTTCACCATGTTGGTGAGGCTAGTCTTAAACTCCTGACCTCAAGTGAGCCGCCTGCCTCAGCCTCTCAAAGTGCTGAGACTACAAGTGTGAGCCATTGTACTTGGCTTATTTTTTTTTAATTTTTAGTTTTAGTTTTTTTTTTTAAAGACAGCTTCACTGTGTTGCCCAGGCTGGTCTCGAACCCCTGGGTTCAGGCGATTCTCTTACCTTGACCTCTGAAAGCACTAGGATTACAGCTGTGAGCTACCACACCCGGCTAGCAATACACTGTTTGGGGTAGTGCGGAAAAAAGGCTGCTGATTAACCACTAACCCATGACCATTGTTTGAACCCTTCACCCAAGTTTCTGAGTCATGAGTGGGAAAAGTAATGAACATTTTCTAGTATATGTGACTTTAGAAGCTCACTCTTTGTTGGGTATTAAAGTCTCTTTTGTTGGGTTTTGTTACCATGTGGCTTATTTTTCTTTAGGGAAGAAAAGTCGTCGTCAAAAAGAGGACTCCCTTTCTTGGAGTAATAGTGCTTATTTATCCTTGGATGATGATGCTTTCACAGCTCCATTTCATAAGAATGGAATGCTGAATTTGAAACAACTGTCGTCTTTTCTCAATATCACAGACTTTGAGTTACCTGATGAAGACTTTGGGCCTCTTAAGCTTGAAAAACTGAAGTCCCGCTCAGAAAAACTAATGGAGCCCTTTGAATCAAAAATGTATGGAGAGAGACATCTTAATGGGAGAAATTCTATCTTTCCAGAGGAACTGAGTCCTAAATGCATGGATACAGAAATGGAGGACTTAGAAGAAGACAGTATTGTTCTACCAGGTAAATCACATCCCAAAACGCCAAACCCACAAAGCCAGTGTACAAAAAAGAGCCTTTCTTCATCCATATTACTTTATACTCCTTTAAATACAGTTGTGCCTGATGATAATGATAGACCTACTGCACAGATGGGTTCACCTGCTTTCCCCATCTTAGGTACTACTCCAGCCTTCAGCTCTCAAGGCTCCTATGAAAAAGCATGCACAGAGGTCACTGGACAAACTTGCTGTACACCCCAGCTTGCTTATTTGAAAGACTCAATCTGTCTTGCCAGTGATGGTAAACAGTGCGACAGTTCAGGCAGCCCAGCAAAACCACATACCACCCTGCAAGTGTCAGGCAGGCAAGGACAACCCACCTGTGACTGTGAGTCTGTCCTGCAAGGAACACCCCCACCCATTGAGTCATTCACTTTTAAAGAAAATCAGCTCTGTGGAAACACATGCCAGGAGTTGCATAAACAGTCCGTTGAACAGGTACATTTGTTTCCTTTGTGAAATTTTCTCTGAAGGAATGAAATGTCTTAGTGAATGTAAATAGCATGACTTGCTTGCGTATTGGGCCCTCCGTGTTTAAGAATGTTTTAACGTGTTTCTTTCATATGACTTCATTGTAAACATTAAGTTCATTCTGGGGAAATTAAGGCTTATTAAAATGTTTCTTTTAAATATGGGAGATCCTATTCTGTTTGTCATCAGTGAAAACAGTTTGCATCTGGAGCTTTGCTGCTATTATAAGAGGAAATAAAGACAATATGAAGTAGATATTTTGATGAGTAGGTGATGCAGGCAGACATTATACATAAAGTGTAGACAAATGATGTGACTTTTGTTTTCACAGAATGAAGTAGCAGTGCTTCCTGCTTCTGATAGCATAAACCCAGGCAACCTAAAATTGGTTTCAAAGTTAAAGGTCAGAAGAATATTCTTTTACAGTGTCTTGTGTCTTTCATATGAAAACTTGAATGAATTGAAAAATAATTTGATCATATAGCTTCTTGTTCTTTAATACTATTAAATATATTGGTAAACAGATTCAGAAAAACAGATTTGGATTGTTTTTCCCAATATTTACCTCTGTTTATGTTTTGAGCTCTTCTCTTGAAGTTTCTATACCAACCTATTGCCAAGAACAACTTAGGCTAAGTAAATCTAAGTCAGGGATCTGGGCACGGTGGCTCACGCCTGTAATCTCAGCACTTTGGGAGGCTGAAGCGGGCAAATCACTTGAGGTCAGGAGTTTGAGGTCAGCCTGGCCAACATGGTGAAACCCCATCTTTACTAAAAATACAAAAACTAGCCAAGCGTGGTGGTGGGCGCCTATAATCCCAGCTGCTAGGGAGGCTGAGAAGGAGAATATTTGAATCCAGAGGCAGAACGTTGCATTGAGCCAAGATCTCACCACTGCACTCCAGCCTGGGCAACAGAATGAGATTCTATCTCAAAATGAGAGGAGATGTCAGGCATTTTGACAGAAAGAGAGTGAAATGAGAGTTATTCATGCCTCTCCTACTCAAATGGTGTAATGTTTCTAGAAAAATCACTTATGGTGATTTATAAGAAAATGGGTAGCAGTTCTAGATTTTGATAGATTGGTTAATCTTTTCTATGCAGTGTGATAACTGAAAATATTGCATTACTAAATGTCCTAGGGGTGGGGGTGAAGATGGGAATACAGAAGCTCTCCCAGAGAACCAGTAGTGTGAAGGAAAGAGCTTCAAATCCACATAAAGTGTTTTCTCCAGTTACTGGCTATGTCACCTTTAACAAACTGTGTAACCTCTAAGTTCTAGATTCCTTTTCCATAAAGGATACATAGTAATACCTATGCTCCGTTTCAGAATTTACTCTTGAGTCAATTTTAATAACTTAGTTTATTTTTATTTTATTTTTTGAGACAGAGTCTCCTTCTGTTGCCCAGGCTGGAGTGCCACGGGGCAATCTCTGATCTCCACTCACTGCAACCTCCACCTCACAGGCTCAAGTGATTCTTGTACCTCAGCCTCCAAAGTAGCTGGGATTACGGATGTGCACCACCACACCTTGCTAATTTTTTAATTTTCATTTATTTATTTTTTTAGACAGAATTTTGCTCTCGTTACCCAGGCTGGAGTGCAGTGGTGTGATCTCAGCTCACCGCAACCTCCACCTCCTGGGTTCAAGCAATTCTCCTGTCTCAGCCTTCCTAGTAGCTAGGATTATAGGCATGTACCACTGCGCCTGGCTAATTTTGTACTTTTAGTAGAGACAGATTTCTCCATGTGGGTCAGGCTGGTCCTGAACTCTTGACCTTAGGTGATCCGCTAACCTCAGCCTCACAAAGTGCTGGGATTACAGGCATGAGCCACTGCGCCTGGCCAATTTTTGTATTTTTAGTAGAGATGGAGTTTCGCCACCTTGGCCAGGCTGGTCTTGAACTCCTAACCTCAGGGGCTCCGCCTGCCTCGGCCTCTCAAAGTGCTGGGATCATAGGCGTGAGCTACCATGCCCAGTATCCTAATAACTTAACCTCTTAAGGAATCAACCATTTCATTCATATTTTCAGATTTGTAGGTAAAATGTTACTACTTCTTATAGATTTTTAAAATCTGTGTATATGCAATTAAGCCTCTCTTCCCCATTCTCCCATTTCTAAAATTGTTTTTCTACATTACACTTGAGATTTGGCCATTATATCAATTATTAATTGGGTTGTGTTTTTTGTTGTTGTTTTTTGTTTTGTTTTCTAGTTCATTTATTTCTGGGTTTGATTTGGTTTGGTTTTATGAGAGCGAGTCTTGTTCTGTCACCAGGCTGGAGTGCACTGGCTCGATCTTAGCTCACTGCAACCTCTGCCTTCTAGGTTCAAGGGATTTTCCCACTTCAGCTTCCCAAGTAAGTGGGACTCCAGGCACGTGCCACTACATCTGGCTAATTTTTTGTATGTTTAGTAGAGACAGGGTTTCACCGTGTTAGCCAGGGCGGTCTCAATCTCCTGAACTCGTGATCCACTAGCCTCGGCCTCCCAAAGTGCCGGGATTACAGGCGTGAGCCACTGTACCTGGCCTAGTTCTGTTTTTGTAATAAGTAGAATAACTATAAATAATTCCTTCCTACTGTTTTTTATTGTTCTTATTTTGTTTTTGTACTGACTTCCTGAGCTGCATGCTTATTTGATTTTAATCTTTCTCATTTTCTTATAAATGCCTTTGTGATTATGATTTTTCTTGGAAATTTTCAAATTTTCTTGGAAATACTGGTTTGGCCATGCTCTGTGGTTTGAATATGTAGTGCTCCTGTTGTCATAATAGTAGATAGCGTAATGTATGTTGTTTCCATGTTATTCCCTCTTCAACCCATGAGTGGTTCATTAGGATGTTTCATTTTCAAATGAGTAAGTTCTATGGGATATCTCCTTATGGTTAAATCTGAATTTATTCCATCTGGACTATATATTTTAAAATCTTTCATGGGCCAGGTGTGGTGCTCATGCCTGTAATCCAAGCACTTTGGGAGGTGAAACCTGTGTCTACTATAAATACAAAAATTAGTTGGGTGTGGTGGCAGGTGCCTGTGATCTCAGCTACTCTGAAGGCTGAGGCAGGAGAATCACTTGAATCCAGGAGGCAGAGGTTACAGTGAGCCGAGACTGCACCACTGTACAGCCTGGGTGACAAAGTGAGTGAGACTCCATCTCAAAAAAAATAAAATTAAAATTAATAAAATAAAAAATAAAATATTTCATAATGTAAGTTTGATTGACAATATTTTAGGTACGTAAGAACCACAAAGCTCTTTCTTTTGACCTGCATAAAACTTAAATTTTACATACCTACTGTTTCACTGAGTTGTAATTCCTCACTTTTCATATTATGCTTTGCATAAAACAACCCTCGAGTACCACTTTAACAGAACTCTTGTTGCTATTGTGTCAGAATCTTTCAGGTTCCTGTTCCGTAGATGTGAGTGCCATGTTTTGGGAAAGAGCCGGTTGTAAAGAGCCGTGTATCATAACTGCTTGTGAAGATGTAGTTTCTCTTTGGAAAGCTTTGGGTGCTTGGCAGTGGGAAAAACTTTATACCTGGCACTTCACAGAGGTAAATGGGAGTCTCGAGCTGAAAGACCTACTTGCCTAATATTGTAGATGGGTAGCTTACCAAACTTGGGAGCTGTGACCATGCAAGGCAGAACAGAGATGAGGTTTTTTTTCCCCAATATTTTATTATGAAAAGTTTCAAACATCAGAAAAGTAGTATAGTGAGCACCCATATACCTACCATTATAGATTCTACCATTAACATGCTGCTTTATTTGCTTTATCACAAATTTTTGTTTGTTTGAGACAAGGTCTCACTCTGTCACACAGGCAGTAGTGCCGTGGCATGATCATGGCTCACTGCAGCCTCAACCTCCCCAGGCTAGGTAATCTTCTCACCTCAGCCTCCGAAGTAGCTGGGATCATAGGCATGCACCAACATGTCTGGCTAATTTTTTATTTTTTTTTGTTTTTTTGTTACTTTCTTTATTTCTTTTTTCTTTAATTTTTTTTTTTTTTTTTTTTTTTTTTGAGACAGAGTCTCACTCCGTCACCAGGCGCCAGACTGGAGTGCAGTGGCGCAACCTCAGCTCACAGCAACCTCCACCTCCCGGGTTCAAGCAATTCTCCTGCCTCAGCCTCCCAAGTAGCTGGGACCATAGGCAAGCGCCACCATGCCCAGCTAATTTTTTTGTATTTTTAGTAGAGACAGGGTTTTACCATGTTGGCCAGGATGGTCTCGATCTCTTGACCTCGTGATCCGCCCGCCTCGGCCTCCCAAAGTGCTGGGATTACAGGCATGATTCTTTTTTCTTTTTATTGAGATGGAGTCTCGCTCTGTCACACAGGCTGGAGTGCAGTGGCGTGCTCTCAGCCCACTGCCAACCTCTGCCACCTGGGTTCAAGGGATTCTTGTGCCTCAGCCTCTTGAGTAGCTGGGATTATAGGTGCCTGCCACCATGCCTGGCTAATTTTTTTGTATTTTCAGTAGAGATGGGATTTTGCCGTGTTAGCCAAGCTGTTCTCAAACTTCTGACCTCAGGCAGTCTGCCCACCTCAGCTTCTCAAAGTGCTGGGATTACAGGCATGAGCCACCGCACCTGGCCTCTATTTTTTATAGAGATGGGGTTTTGCCATGTTGCCCAGGCTGGTCTTGAACTTCTGGGCTTAATCAATCCTCCTGCCTCAGCCTCCCAGAGTGCTGGGGATTACAGATGTGAACCACCATACCCAGCCAATCACAGCATTATCTAGAGATGGTTTTTTTTTTTTGTTTGGTTTTGGGGTTTTTTTGGAGACAGAGTCATACAGTCTCCCAGGCTGAAGTGCAGTGGTGCTATCTTGGCTCACTGCAACCTTTGCCTCCCGGGTTCAAGCAATTCTCCTGCCTCAGCCTCCCAAGTAGCTAGGACTATTGGCACTCACCACCACACCTAGCTAATTTTTGTATTTTTAGTAGAGACAGGGTTTTACCTTGTTGGCCAGGCTGGTCTCGAACTCCTGACTGCAAGTGATCTGCCTTGGCTTCCCAAAGTGCTGGGATTATAGGCATGAGCCACTGAACCCAGCCTAGAGATGGGTTTTTACACTAGACCTGTTGGAGGAGCTTAGAATTTTTTTTTTTTTTTTTTTGAGACGGAGTTTCGCTCTTGTTGCCCAGGCTGGAGTGCAATGGTATGATCTTGGCTCACCGCAACCTCCGCCTTCCAGGTTTAAGCGATTCTCCTGCCTCAGCCTCCTGAGTAGGTGGAATTACAAACATGCACCACCACACCCGGCTAATTTTGTACTTTTAATAGAGACGGAGTTTCTCCATGTTGGTCAGGCTGGTGTCAAACTCCCAACCTCAGGTGATCTGCCTGCCTTGGCCTCCCAAAATGCTGGGGATTACAGGCATGAGCCACAGTGCCTGGCAGCCAAGCTTAGAATTTTGTTTCTATTCTGACTTCGATACTTGCTGATATCTATACTGCTTGCCTTTCCCCAAGGCATTATTTTGCTTCTTTACTACATGTATATCCATCATATACATCTTACATGCTTACAATCTTAGTGTGCTTAAAATTTTTAGATCTGTCTTTTCTTACCGTATAAACACTTTTCCGGCCAGGCACAGTGGCTCATGCCTGTAATCTAGCACTTTGGGAAACTGGGGCAGGTGGATCACCTGAGGTCAAAAGTTAGTAACCGGCCTGACCAACATGGTTAAACCTTGTCTTTACGAAAAATACAAAAATTAGCCAGGTGTGGTGGCGCATGCCTATAGTCCCAACTACTTGGGAGGCTGAGGCAGGAGAATTGCTTGTACCCAGGAGGTGGAGGTTGCAGTGAGCTGAGATTGCGACACTGCACTCCAGACTGGGCAGCAAGTGAAATTCCGCCTTAAAAAAATTTTTTTTTTTCCTTGTTTCTGTTAAGTCTTCATACTTGTATATACCTCATTCTTGCTCTAGAAATATATACCACATCTAACACTGTGCTTTGAACATACATATACTTTTAAATGGCTGCATAAATGTTCTTTTCATTCACATGCCAGAATACACTTAATTATTCCCCTGTTGTTAGAATAGTACATTGCATTAGGTAAATGCTTAGTAAGCACTATTATGCATATAGTTTATTTAGATTTACAGCTAATAATAAGAATGTTTTCTGAGCCTTCAGATGTTGAACATTATCCTGGTACAGTGAGAATACAAAAGAGTTTAATAAATTTTAGAAAATCTGGATTAAACAAAAATGAAACAACTAAGTATAATTTTTTCCTGCTTTGTTTTATTTAGGTTCCAGTATTACAGATAGTTCCAGTGCCTGATGTGTATAATCTAGTTTGTGTAGCTTTGGGAAATTTGGAAATCAGAGAGATCAGGTATGTAATTCTCAAGGGATGATTAGTTTTTCCTTCATCTTTGTCTCTGTCAGCTGGTTTTGAGTTGAGGTAATAACCTAGGCTTGAATTTTGAATCTGAAAGATTTAAAGAGAGCTTTTTGAAAAGAAAAAAAAAAAGAAGAATAGAATGACATCCCTGACTGAAGTTTCTATTTTAAATGTGAATATAGGCCAGGTACAGTGGGTCACGCCTGTAATCCCAGCACTTTGGGAAACTGAGGCATGTGGATCACCTGATGTCAGGAGTTTGAGACAAGCCTGGCCAACACTGTGAAACTGTGTCTCTATTAACAATACAAATATTAGCCGGGTGTGGTGGCTGGTGCTTGTAATCCCAGCTACTCAGGAAGCTGAGGTCGGAGAATTGCTCGAACCCAGGAAACAGAGGTTGCAGTGAGCCAGCATCGTGCCACTGCACTCTGCCTGGATGCAGAGTTAAGACTTCATCTCAAAAAAAAGAAAGAATGTGAACCTAGTCCTTTAATATTAAAAGCTTACTCCTGATAACACCCCATTTTTCCTTATGTTTGGTTTAGGGCATTGCTTTGTTCCTCTGATGAGGAAAGTGAAAAGCAAGTGCTACTGAAATCTGGAAATATAAAAGCTGTGCTTGGCCTGACAAAGAGGAGGCTAGTTAGTAGCAGTGGGACCCTTTCTGATCAACAAGTAGAAGTTATGATGTTTGCAGAAGACGGAGGGTAAGAAAAGCATTGGTTGATTTTTAACTATTAGATGAAGGATGATTTTATCACAGGTTTCAGAGAAAGTTGGGTAACTAGGATCTTGTTTTTCTGTCCTGTAGGTGTCATATAGCATGTATGGCATCAACACGAGGTTATGACATAGAAGCAGGTTAGTGAGGTGGAAACCAGACATGACAGGGATGAAGTCAAAGAAGGGGAGAGGCTCAGCAAATGTAGTTTTCTCTTTAGTCTTCTTTGAAATCTCTTTGTGTCCCTTAGAAATACCTCTGCTGGGCACAGTGGCTCATGCCCATAATCCTGGCCCTTTGGGAGGCCAAGGCAGAAGTTTGGGCCCAGGACTTCAAGACCAGTTGGGGCCACATAGCAGAGCCCGTCTTTACAAAAAATTTAAAAATTGGCTGGGTGTGGCAGAGCACGCCTGTGGTCCCAGCTACTAGGGAGTCTGAGGTGGGAGGATCACTTGAGCTCAGGAGTTTAAGTGTGCAATGACATGTGATCACACCACTGCACTCCACCTTGGGCAGCAGAGGGAGACCTAATCTTACACACACACACACACACACACACACACACACACACACTCTCACTAGACCCTTTCCTCGTTCCACACACTTGGTGTCCATTGCCTTATTGACCATCTTGGTGCTGGCTACTTGGAAACATACATTTTTACCTCTGAGCTCTTTCTTGAGCTCTAGACCTACAGGCCTATTTATTAGACATATTGGGAACACCTCAAATTCAAAATGTTGCAAACTGAACTTACAGCATCTTCTCTATCATATACTCAGTACACTTCATTTTTTTTATTTTTATTTTTCAGTTATACTTCATTGTTACAATTCATCTGTCTTTTCTAAAATGGAGGGTGGGTAACTTTGACTTATTTATTCATGATTTGTGGCAGTAATCTAGGCAAGAGATGATAATTATTTGCTTAAATTAGGAGTATGTTAGTGGAGATGAGAAGAAGCAGACAGATTTCTGAGAGATGAGGTGATAAAATTACTGGGACTTGGTAATTGACTAGATTGAGAAGGAGAGAATATCAAGGTGGTAGGTAGGGTTGGTGACCAAGCCCGAAATGTGGACATTAACCTTGTCTCCTTACTGCCAATCTAGGTGGTCACTTGAGTGGTGGCCAACCCTGAAACCTGGACATTAGATGGTGGTGCAATTCAGTGGGATAGGAATGCAGACAGAAACAAGAGGTTTAAAGAGAAAGTTGACAAGTTTAATTTTGAATATAAAGAATTTGAGGTGCTAGCAGGATATCTAAGTAGATAATATAAAAGTAATATATGTTCATTGTGGAAAGTTTAGTATACACGTTTTCTGAGTTTGATTTTTTTTTCCTGATACCAGGTTAATTCATGTCACCCATAGTTCAAAAATGTGGAGAAGGGCTACGTAGAAACTGCTTTAGTGCAAAGTACTGACTTTTAATACTGTTTTAACTGCAGAAGCAAAGAAAACCAATTTTTGATATCCCCTGAGGAGACTATTCTAACTTTTGCTGAGGTCCAAGGGATGCAAGAAGTTCTGCTTGGTACTACTATTATGAACAACATTGTTATTTGGTAAGCTTTCCCTCTAAGTCCTCAGTTTCTTTATGTATAGTATGAGGATATATCTCTAATTTTACATGGTTGTTGTGAAGATTAAATAAGAGAGTATGTATAAACACGATAGTGGTTTTTTTGTTGCTATTGTTATCTTTATCGTTTTTTGAGGCAGAGTCTCCTCCTATCACCCAGGCAGAAGTACAGGGCGTGATCTCGGCTCATCGCAACCCCTGCCTCTTGGGTTCAAGTGATTCTCCTGCCTCAGCCTCCCTAGTAGCTGGGACTACAGGCGTGTGCTACCACACACAGCTAATTTTTGTATTTTTTAGTAGAGATAGCATTTCACCATGTTGGTCATGTTGGTCGTGAACTCCTGGCTTCAAGCAATCCACCCACCTCATTCTCCCAAAATGCTGGGATTACAAGAGAGAGCCACCATGCCTGGCTAAGTTTTGTATTTTTTAGTAGAAACGGGGTTTCGCCATATTGGCTAGGTTGGTCTCAAACTCCTGGCCTCAAGTGAACTGCCCACCTTGGCCTCCCAAATTGCTGGGATTACAGGCGTGAGCCACTGTACCCAGTCTGATTGTGCTTTAACTGTCAGATACTATATACTTGTCGTACTAACAACATCATATTAATTGAAACATACCCAAAAAGATCAGTCTGAGTAGACTATTTAAATGGAATTCTATTTTCAAAGATGTACACTTCTTTCTGCTTTTGGTTAGGGGTTGAGTAGCTTGTCAGGCCAACTTTCTACCTTCGAATAACTATATGCTCTTAACAAAATACAAAAACAACTTTTTTTTTTCCTTTTTTCTTTTTCTTATATTTATTTATCCATCCTGTAGAGGGGAAAGCCCACAAGTGCCGTGGCAAGGATCTGAAGCCTCAGCCTGTTCTCATATAACAAAAAACAACTTTCTAAAGGCACCAGGGAGCAAGAAAAAGAAGAAACATACTGGAGGGGTTTCTCCCTTTAGGTGAAGGGAATGGCACTAGGCAACGTTCCTGTTATGGCTTTAAGTTAGAGGCCAAGAACCACTCTGCCCACGGGGAGACAGAAAGCCTAACGGAAGATCTTCTGTCCCACTGGCTTAGAGAACCAAAGGACAGATTTCAGGGTGATCACAGCTGCTAGAAAGGGAGGGAGAAAAGTCCCAAAAAGGGGAGAGCAAAACAAAAGAACCCAAAATTCTGGCTATAATGTTTACCTAAATGTCTGGTTGACCCTTTAAACTGCATGTGTTTAGGTCAGACTCCAGGCAGCTCAGGTAAGACTGAAAGAACTGAGCTTCAATTTCAGCATTTGGAGTTCAAGTTTAGCCAAGTTAATTGTTTACTAGGACAGATAACAAAACAACAACAACAAAAATCAAGGGCATGTGCAGTGGCTCACACCTGTAATCCCAGCACTTTGGGAGGTGGAGGCAGACAGATCACCTGAGGCCAGGAGTTCGAGACCAGCCTGACTAACATGGCCAAACCTTAACTCTACTAGAAATACAAAAATTAGCCAGGCATGGTGAAACATGCCTGTAATCTCAGCTACTCAGGAGGCTGGGGCATGAGAATTGCTTGAACCCAGGAGGTGGAGGTTGCAGTGAGTCAAATTGTGCCACCGGACTCTAGCCTGGGTGACAGAGCAAGATCCTGTCTCAAAAATAATAAAAGGCAATAGGATTGTATTTTAAAAGTACTTAGCACATTTGTCTGGCACATAGAAGGTATTCAGTAAATGTTAAAATTCCTTTTTAAAAAATATTTTTGGCCAGGTGTGGTGGCTCACACCTGTAATCCCAGCACTTTGGGAGGCTGAGGTGGGTGGATCACAAGGTCAAGAGATCGAGACTATCCTGGGCAACATGGTAAAACCCATCTCTGCTAAACATACAAAAATTAGCTGGGTGTGGTGGCTCGGGCCTGTAGTCCCAGCTACTTGGAGAGGCTGAGGCAGGAGAATTGCTTGAACCTGGGAGGCAGAGGTTACAGTGAGCCGAGATCACGCCACTGCGCTCCAACCCAGCGACAGAGCGATAATCCATCTATATATATATATATATTTTTTTTTTTTTTTAAAGAAAAAATAGTGTTTTTCAGAGGAACCTAACAGAATCTAGAGTTTTTGCAAGATATTAATATCACTGTAGCTAGGATACAGTCCAAAGTTACCCAGTATACCAAAAAAAAGTGCGGTGTATCTACTAAAGATACAGAAATTAGCCAGGCATGGTGGCGCAAGGCTGAGGCAGGAGAATTGCTCGAACCCAGGAGGCAGAGGTTGCAGTGAGCCAAGATCATGCCACCGTACTCCAGCCTGAGTGACAGAGTGAGACTCTGTCTCAAAAAAAGAAAAAGTGTGATCACAGGAACCAAATTAACACATTTGTGATAGGGAAACCATCACAGGAGTACCCAGCCATCTCTTTTCTGACTACAGGGAGAATCATACCCAGCCACAGGCACTTGCAAGTTTAATTTGTGTTAGGAGAATAAATTGATTTTTTTTCTTTTCTTTTCTTTTTTTTTCTGATTCAGTTTAAAACTCAGCTGAATTCTTTTCTTTTCTTTTCTTTTCTTTTCTTTTCTTTTCTTTCCTTTTCTTTTTTCTTTTCTTTTCTTTTCTTTTCTCCGAAGCCTTGTCTATTAACTGTTTCCTTGGGGCCAGAATGGGTCTTGGTAAGAGGAAGTTATGAAATTAGTGTCACCACTACCCCAGCTCTTCTGTACCATCCAACCCTAACCTTTTATTTTTCTTTTTTAAACACCATGGTGACATACAGCCCTAACCTTTTAGGAAGAAACTAGAAAAGCATGGCTCCTGAAATAAACGTTGCGCCCTTGAAAGCCCCTGAAAGCCTCTGAAATTTGACTATGTTCTGATCTGCTAGAAGACCCTGTTTTCAGATGTCCTGATGTCTAGGGCAGCACTTGGCCACTGGGAGCACTTTCACTAGGGTTTCTGCACAGAGTTGTTATTTGAGGACAGTGCTCTTCCAGAATTTGTGTTTTCTATTCTTTCTGCTCTTTTCATAATCCATACCTTCATTATTTGTCTCCTGAACTGTTAAAATAATCTAGTAGTTGGTCTCTTTGCCATTAATCAATATTCAACCTCCATATTTTTTTTTAAATCTTTTTAGAGACTATGTATTACTCTGTCACCCAAACTGGAGTGCAGTGGCATGACCATAGCTCTCTGCAACCTTGAATGCCTGGGCTCAAGCGCAGGTCATTTTATATTTGATTGCTTGGTAAATACTCTTCCTCCCAACCCTACCCTCACCCCTCAAAAGAAAATCTTTACAGGGACCCATGTTTGCTTTTCTTCAGCTTTTATTTCCCCAGTGCTCTAGTACAAAAATGTCCTCTCCAGTTATGCCATCCTCCTTTGTTCCCTTTCTTCTTCCCATCCCTCAGTTCCACCCTTTTTCTAATAGTCCTTTGGCATTTTGTATATAAGAGGTCACAAAGGAATTTGAGGTTGAGGAGGGATTTCTTTCTGAGATAGAGTCTCACTCAGTACCCAGGCTGGAGTGCATAGGCATGACCATAGCCAACTGTAACCTCAAACTCCTGGGCTCAAGGAATCCTCCCACCTCAGCCTCCTGAGTAGCTAGGACTACAGACACACACCACCATGCCCTGTTAATTTTTAAATTATTTGTGCAGACAAGACCTTGGTATGTTACTCAGGCTGGTCTTGAACTCCTGGGCTCAAGCAATCTTATCCTCCCACTTCAGCCTCCCAAAGTGCTGAGACTACAGGTGTACACCACCATGCCTGGCTAATTTTTCTTTTTCTTTTTCTTTGTAAAGACAGGATCTTGCTATTTTTCCCAGGCTGGTCATAAACTTTTGGAATTAAACAACCCTCCCACCTCAGCATCCTAAAGTGCTGGGAAGTTGGGGAGGATTTCTATACTTAGCTTCTAAGTTCCCCTTAGTGAATATTTTCAGCCCTTCAATTACCTTGAGTTCTGTTGTACCATCACAGCCTTCATTTATGTTTCCTTCTCTGAATTCATATTGCCTTGCTTGTTTCTTTTGTTTGTTTGTTTTTGTTTTTTTGAGACAGGGTCTCAGTCTGTTGCCCAGGCTGGAGTATAGTGGCATGATTGTGGCTCACTGAAGTCTCAACCCCTCAGGCTCAAGCAATCCTCCCACCTCAGCCTCCTAAGTAACAGGACTATAGACGCGTGCCACCATGCCTGGCTAATTAAAAACAAAAAACTTTTTAAAAAGTTTTTTTGTAGAGACAGGGCCTTCCCATGTTGCCTAGGCTGGTCTCCAACTCCTCAATGCAAGTGATTCTACTGCCTTGGCCTCCCAAAGTGCTAGGATTATAGGCATAAGCTGCCACACCTGGCCTGCCTTGATTTTTATCTTCATATTTGCTGCTTTGTGTTGTTTATCCTCTCTGGTTTTTGAAGATAGGTACCATGTCTCATATCTATTCTTGGTGCCTGCCTTAGCTCCATGTTTAGGGTAGTTACTCATTGATGTATTACTTATATTGTCTATCAAAAGCTATTACTTACCTTGTGGGCTCTGTATAATTTTATACTTACATGTAGTATATGTTCCTATTTAACTCCTGATTTGTTAGATGTCTAAAGTGATTCATGTTATACTCAAGCTTTAAGTGGCTTTTTTGTTTTTTGGAAACTATGCTGAAGGTCTAAATATTTCATCTTGGTTAAGCTTAATGTTTATAATGAAGTCATATCAAACATGTTAAAACATTCTCAAACACTGAGGGGCCAATGTGTAAGGAAGTCTTGCTGTCCATATTCACTGAGACATTGCATTCAATATTCAGTAGATATCTGGGTCTCTACTTATGTCCCATTCTCTGTGAGAGATGCAGAGATAAATCAGATATGAAACCTGGTCCCAGGGCCCCTATAATCTAGTAGGTAAATAAGATGCCTTTACAATCAAAGCCTACAATTTCAATACAATTACGATTCACACAAGGTTACTATTCACACAAGGCTGATGAGATTTGGACAAAGTGATTAGGGATTTGAGGAAACAATAATTACTAAATACAGAGCGTGTATGAAACTCTGTAGGATACCATCTGGTGTCCCTGATAGGAGGAAAACCTTGCATATACACATGGAAATTTAATTTTCCTTCTTCAGTTTTTTATACACAGTACCTGGCTCATAGAATTCTGTATTTGTTGAATGAATACATGATACACTATTGCCAGTAATATATTAAATGCCAAATGAGGTATATGGACAGAATTAAAGGAAGAGGAGATGACTGTGGACTGCTATAGTCTAAAGTGACTTTATGCACCTTAGAGGGGTAGTATATAACTAGGCCCTAAGAAATTGGAGGGAATTGGTCAGTAACAGGGATGGGAACTGTTTTGTAATGGGCGGCAGGGAGTTGGGGAAGCAGGGGCCATTGGAAGGCATAGCTTGAACACAGTCTGTAGTCAAGGAAATGCATAATTTGTTCTTCAGCCGAAAGATTTCAGGAAATGAAGCAATAAGTAATAATGTAATATTGCACTACTGGATTTATGACAGTTATAAACATCACTAAAATGAACCTGGGGGCCAGGTGCAGTGGCTCACCCCTGTAATCCCAACACTTTGGGAGGCCGAGGTGGGTGGATCACCTGAGGTCAGGAATTTGAGACCAGCTTGGCCAAAATGATGAAACGCTGTCTCTACTAAAAATACAAAAATTAGCTGGGTGCGGTGGCATGCACCTGTAATCCCAGCTATTCCGGAGGCTGAGGCAGGAGAATTGCTTGAACCCAGGAGGCCAAGAGCGTGCCATTGCACTCCAGCCTGGGCAAAACTCCGTCTCAAAAAAAAAAAAGGGAGAGAGATCCAAGATGGCCGATTAACAACAGCTCAGGATTGTAGCTCCCAGTGAAAGCACAGAGAGCGAGTGGATGCTGCAATTTCAGACGAATTTCTGTGGCCCACAAACTGGGAGATTCCTGGTGGAGGAGCCACACGTGTCGCCAGTGTGACTCTTTTGGCCGGCGCAGCTGTTTTGCCGGCGCCCCAGCGCGGCGCAGCGCTTCTCAGTGCGGAGTATATGCGACTGGGTGCCCTTGGAGTCTGGCTCGGCTGGTCCTGTCCCCACAAGGAGAACAGTAATTGGAAGCGCTGAGGACTGAGAGTTTCACAGTAAGCACAGCTGAACCCGGGAAGGCCAAGCTCTGTGGGGAAGGGGCGTCCGCCAAAGGAAAACTAAGAAACAGAAAAAACTTCATCACC
>CAUYLG010059656.1:0-30910 GCA_963573385.1 Cacajao melanocephalus | reverse complement strand
ATCTCACTGATATATGGAATCTAAAAAAGTTGAGCTCATCGAAGTGGAGAGTGGAATGGTAGTTACCAGGGGCTGGAGTGAGTGTGTTGGGGAGATCCTTGTTGGTCAAAGGATACAAAATTTCAGTTAGACAGGATCAATTAATTCAAGAGTTAATTCAAGAATTCAAGAATAAATTCAAGAATTAATAAATTCCACAACCTGGTAGCTATAGTTAATAACAATGTATTGTATAGTTAAAAATTGCTGGTCAGGTGTGGTGGCTTATGCCTATAATCCCAACACTTTCGGAGGCTGATGCGGGAGGATTGCTTGAGCTCAGGAGTTTGAGACCAGCCTGGGCAACATGGCAAAACCTTCTCTCTGCAAAATAAAAAGTACAAAAATTAGCTAGGCATGGTGGTGTGTACCTGTAGTCTTAGCCACTTGGGAGGCTGAGGTGGGAGGATCACTTGAACCTGGGACTTCGTTGAAGCTGCAGTGAGCCATGATCATACCACTGCACTCTAGCCTGGGCAACAGAGCAAGACTTCGTCTCAAAAAAAAAAAAAAAAAAAATTGTGAAGGGAGTAGATTTCGTGTTCTTGTCATACACATACACACACCAAAAAGATAAGTCTGTGAGGTTTAGCCATTCCACGATGTATTCATATTTGAAAACAACATTTTATACATAACACATATACATAATTTTTATTTGTCAATTAAAAAAAGAAATAGGAGCTTGAGGATGATACAGTGTAGGTGGGCCATAGAACCACAGAGCCTGCCCTTGTGTACCCAGGGAGACCCTAGGGAGACGAGCTCTGATTCCTTCCATGCAGTAAAAACTCCAAAAGTGGGCCCTGTGCACACTGTGATACTTGTGGCCCACAAACGGGGAGTTGTGCATGAGGATTTGCATTTGCAGAAGGTCAGTCATCTGTGTAGCACTTCCTGAAGAGTAGAGTTGGTGAGTGGTAGAGCTGTGATCCAGGTCTTCGGGCTCCTCCTGCAGGGCCCCTTTCTCTATTCTTTGTACATCTTCACAAAAGGTCTCCAGAGAGGAGCAAGGAGAGGCTAACTGGGGACAAGCAGGATTTGATAGTTTGGAAAAACCAGACAAGTGAACTCCAGGAGAGATGACACTGAGCTCTGAGCATACTTGGTCTGTGTCCCAGACGTATCTATAAATTACTCCCTTACTTAGAAATCATCTGGGACCATTGCCTGGAGAGATGCCTTGAAGAGGTACCTGGAGAAAATATTCAGCTTGCAAGGTGCTAGTTCAGAGACAGGCTTGAAATCCCTCAGGAAATACGTTGTCCAAGTCACCTTGTTGTACTCCGCAGTATGGGAAAACCATCCTGGGTAAACACCAAGGTGGGCAAACTGTGTTTTGGCTTGCTGGTCTTGGTTTGCCATTCTTTTCTCACGACATTCATTAAATTATCAAAATTCTACGAGGATTTAAATGAAATGTTCCAGCCTCAGGGCCCATCTTTTCACGCTATTTATTCCCTCGGGGAAGTCACGAATCTGTCATTTGCGATTTTAGTTTTTGTGTCTATGGTGCCAGTGATGTTTCCTGCTGTGAGGCACGACTCCCCACGCAGGACTCTTGGGGGGATTGTGAAGCTAATGGTGTGTCCTTCCTCAGGAATTGAGACACCTGCAGCAAGTGCGAGGTGTGGCAGCCAAAAGCCCGGGAGGAAGGCGGCCTGCTGGGGAAATGCACATTCCTTACTTCACAAGACAGAATTTCAGGCCTGCAGCGGGATCAGGGACTTCCTTTAAGTCATCCTAAAACTTTCCACCATCTCCAAATGCCAAAAATGCTTCTTCTCAAAAGAAGATGATTCATTTGCTGGGGCTGTCATCACAAAATGCCATGGAGTGGGTGATCTAAACAACAGAAATTTCTTTCTTTCAAAGAATTTTTTTTTTTTGAGATGGAGTCTCGCTCTGTCACCCAGGCTGGAGTGCAGTGGCAGGATCTTGGCTCACTGCAACCTCCGCCTCCCGGGTTCAAGCGATTCTCCTGCCTCAGCCTCCCCAGTAGCTGTGATTACAGGTGCAGGCTACCACTCCCAGCTAATTTTTGTATTTTTAGTAGAGACAGGGTTTCACCATGTTGGTCAGGCTGGTCTCAAACTCCTGACCTCATGTGATCCACCCACCTTGGCCTCCCAAAATACTGGAATTACAGGCATGAGCCACTGCATTCGGCCGAGAAATTTATGTCTGACAGTGTTGAAGGCCGGAAGTTCAAGGCCAAGGTGTGGTCAGTGCTGGTTTCCACTGTGCCCCCTTTCCTTGGCTTTCAGATGGCTAACTTCTTGCTGCCTGTTCACACAGCCTTCCCTTGGTGCAAGCATCCTGAGTTCACTATGTGTGTTCACATTTCCTCTTCTTGTAAGGACACCAGTCAGATTGGATTAGGACCTACCATAAGTGTCTCATTTTAACATCATTAACTCTTTCAAAAGGCCTTATCCAAATACAGTCACTTCATTCTGAAGTTCTGAGGGTTGGACTTCAGCACATGAATTTTGAGGGGACATAATCCAGTGCCTAGCAAGCTGTGTGTGAGGATATAAACACTTGTGGAGTTTCTATGCTGTGCCGGGTACTGCACCCATGACTCCACATGTATTCTCATTTACTGAAAAGACTTTATAAGTCATGCAACGGTGATCCAGCTGGCCTCTGTGTAATCACATTGTGCAGTCAGTGCAAAGAGTGAGGCTTCCATTAAGAACTTAGACGTTTGGCGAGGCGTGGTGGCTCATGCCTGTAATCCCAGCACTTTGGGAGGCTGAGGCAGGAGGATCACTTGAGCCTGGGAGTTCGAGACAAGCTTGGGCAACATGGCAAAACCCTGTCCCTACAAAAATACAAAAAAAAAAAAAAATTAGCCAGGCCTTGTGGCATGTGCCTATAGTCCCAGCTACTCGGAAAGTTTGAGGCTGCAGTGAACTGTGTTAGTGCCACTGCCCTCTAGCCTGGGTGGCAAAGTGAGACCATGTCTCAAGGGGGAAAGAGAGGACTCAGACATTTAAAATTAGGGCATAAAGAGCAGAGTGAGAAAATCAAGTCACCGTAAAGAGAGAAAAGGGTCCCCAACCCTACTGTACTTGAACCTAACTGAAGTGAATGTATTGATGATAATAATAATGGTGATGATGATAACAGCTGATGTTCATTGAGTGCCTACTTGTGGCTGGAGTGTGTGTTCTAAGTGCCTTAAATGGATTACTTAATAGTTAAAACTCTAAAGAAAGAATACATCTAGCACTCTTAAGAGGGATTGATCAGCTAAGTATGCATAGAAAAAGGAGCTTCTCAGAAGCTGATGTTGGCAGTGAGTTTCCAACCTCCGGGGACAAATTCCATCACCAACTCAGCCTGTGTCTAACAAATTCAGTTATGAGGGTTCCCTTGGCAGGGCTGTGCCTATTGTGGGACTGAGGGCAGCAGGCTCTAAGCTGGAGACCCAGAGCAGTGACTCATCTGCTTCTACCTCTTCCAATTCTGTGCTCCTGAGCCTCTGTCAAAACAGGGTTTGACTTTCTGTGTTGGTCTGATAGGAGGTGCTGATCATGCCAAGATGAGGTTTCTGTCTTCCAGGTCAATCTCTTGTTCCAAATAAGTAAAGTGACATTCTGGATCATCTCTCCATCTGGAGTGCTTTGGTGATAGTGGGAGAGAGACTTGTGGTTGTAGGGCTGAAGAGCCAGGTCTTTGGCTTTATTTAGTGTAAGAGTCAGATCCTGGACTGGGATATTGTTTTTGTTTCCTATTGCTGCTGTACCAAAAAGAAAACTATAGACTAACACCTCTGATATGTAGATACAAAAATTGTCAAGAAAAATACTAGCAAACAAAATCTAGCAACACAAGAAAATCATTATATACCATGACCAGATGGCATTTATCCCAAGAATGCAAGGCTGGTTTAATGTTAAAAAGTCAATCAATGTAATATGCCACATTAATGGAATAAAAGAAAAAACTCACACAGTCATTTTAACAGATAGAAAAACATTTGACAAAACCCAACACCTTTTCGTTATGAAAATACTTAAACTAGAAATAGAGGAGAACTTTCTCAACCTGATAAAGGACATTTATAAAAACCTCACAGTGAAAAGCATCATAGTCAATGGTGAAAGACTGAATGCTTTCCCTTTAAGATTAGGAAAAAGACAAGGGTTTTCACTCTCACCACTTCTATGCAACATTATAGGACATATGGCATGGACTTTGGAATGAAAGGACTTAGACTCAAATGATAGCTCCATCAATCACTAGGTGTGTGGTTTTGGGCAAATCGCTTAACCTCTCTGAGCTTGCCTTAGTTTCTCCCTGTATACAAAGGGGTGATAATCATACATACATTGCAGGTCTGTTTTTGAGGACTGAATGACTGTCAAGCTTCCAGCTCTGAGCTGGGCACAGAGCAGTTATTCACGAAGTATACTTTTTGCTTTCTTCCCCCTGGGACGCTTAGCTTCATCTCAGAGAAAACAGAAGGGTGTGGACAAGACAATGTGGGAAAAGTGGAAGGCAAATTTAAGCATTTCTGAGATAGTCTAATTAATGGGCAGAGGCTAGGCTGGAAACAGATCAACCGTGCCCTTTGTGTGGCTGTTCCAGAACAAGCTCATTATGCCATGCCCTCTCCTTGGGACTGTCGGGAAGGAATCCTGTTCTCTAAGCTCCCGCACTGACAGCACTGTCCAGCCGCCCTTCTGTCCCTCAGCAGGAAGGCTCGGTAGGGGTTTAGAAAGTGGATTGTCCACACTTTCCTGATTTTGGGAAAGAAAAGCTCTTTCTATAGAACAAACAACCTTTTGGATGAGAAAGAAAAGAAATACTCCAGAGGCATGACAGTCACAGAATGGGCCCAGGGACAGCCCAGAAGGTGTTTGTGTGTGCAGGGAGCTGAGATGCAGGGGGAAATGTGGTGGGTGGAGGGAAGGAGGAGTGAGACCTGTGGTCTCAGTGTTCTGCTGAGCTTTAGCAGGCTACGTTGATAGTGGAGTTGAGGTTTTAACCTGTGCCTATTGGGGCACAGACATAGTCCCAAGGGTTCACCAGAATTTTCTATGCTAACATTGCAAAGCTATGCAGATTCAGGAGTAGTTCTCTGAGCTTTTGTTTTTCTCATCATAAGCATTAAAGTGACATGCATTTTGTGAACTGTGAGGAAACTTGGGATAAGCTAGTGAAGAATGGCTTTGGTGCTCTTCAGAGAAAAATATCCCTCAGGTATTCAAACCTATGGCACTGGAGAAGAAGAGGAAAATATACCTGTAAAGGCTTTTATCATTGTCAGGTTCATCCCAAGGGCTCAAACTAAATCTAGGATTGTGCAGAAACTGTGTTTCCACCCTCTGGGGACAAACCCCATCACCAACTCTACTCTGTGTCTAGCAGACATTTTCAGCCCCCCCGGGAGCTGTTTTCACCCTCTCCCACCAGTGAGTCATCTTCAGAGGCCGTTCTCCAAGAAGGTGGGATGGGAGAGCAGGAGGAGGTGTTAGAATGTAGAAGCTGTTATGTTCTTTCCTCAACAATTATATTCGCAGCTTGTTAGTAAGATTTTTCTGCAGAATCAGAACAAGTGAATGGACCAGGTAATTACCCAGGGGCTGATTCCACTCCACAAGCTCCCATCTGGTTGAATATGAGATCCCTACATTGCCGTTGGTGCTCAGAAAACAATACCCAAAAATAAAGGCCACAGAAGCGAAAGTGTTTTTCTCCTGCCCTTCTGTCTCTCGGTCCCATTCTCTCTCAAGGCTAGCCACAGAAACTAGAATCCTGGCCAGGCGCAGTGGATTCATATCTCTAATCCCAGCACTTTGGGAGGCTGAGGTGGGTGAATCACGAGGTCAGGAGTTTGAGACCAGTCTGGCCAACATGGTGAAACCCCATCTCTACTAAAAATACAAAAATTAGCCAGGCGTGGTGGCAGGTGCCTATAATCCCAGCTACTCTGGAGGCTGAGGCAGGAGAATCACTTGAAACTGGAAGGCAGAGGTTGCAGTGAGTCAAGTTCACACCATTGCACTCCAGCCTAGGCAGCAAGAGTGAAACTGTCTCCAAAAGAAAAAAAAAAAAAGAAACTAGAATTCTTCTTTCCCAGGGTACATCATAGAAACCAACTGCTTTTTCCCCAAAGCCAGCCATAAAACCTGAAAATATGACTCTCACTTCCCTCTGCCTTTCTGTGTAAAACCTGGCCACAAAGACATTCTCTGACCTACCTCCTTTGACTGTAGGTCATAAGACTCTCCATCCAGAGAGGGCCCTGCCTTACCAGAAGGAAGTAATGCTACACAGAGATGACAAAGATGCCCAGAGGAATCTAGACAGGGAGGCCTTTCTGGGCTTCCTCACTCAGCCTGTGAGCATTAGAGCCTATCCTTTTGTCCAGTAATACTTCTCCATGGCTGTCTATACTTTGTTGAGCCCATGCATAACAATAGATAATTTCCCTTGTGCCTTTGGGTCTTCATTCTGAAGGCTCCGATGGATACACATCAAATAAAGTCATATGCCTGCTTTCCAATTAATCTGCTTTTGTTAGTTGAATTTTTAGTGACATTTTACAGGGCCAGGGAGCCCTTGGCCCCTACAGTGCCGTGTGTAAGTCTTATGTCCTGCTACCTTTCAAACAGGAGTGAAATAATCCCAGTGACAGCATACGTGTGAGATCCTTGCGATCAAATCACTTAAACAAATATTTAACATGTCCTGGGATAGGAATGTGACACATTCCAGAAGTGAGTGGGTCAAAGATATCAGACCTTAAGAAATTTAGAGTCAAGTGGGTGTGGAATACATGTACAAATAACCATTTCATAAGGCAAAGTGAAATGAAGGCTGTGGCAAAGGAATAAGTAGTGCTGGGTTGTGATGAAGGGGAGAAATCAATTGTCCAGAAATGGAATTGGGGAGGAAGGAGCATTGAAGCTGAGCCAAGTGCAATGGTGGGGACCAGCAAAGGTGCCGTATGTCTTAGAAAAGCCCAGAACCCAGAGCATGGCCTGAGTGCATGGATGAGGCTACAAGGGTGGACAGAACCAAAACAAAAGGTCACATGTGTGCAGCACAGCACACCGGGCACAGACTAGGACTGCATCTGGCTGCCTCCAGATTGCTTTAGGGGCCATGCAGAGGACATTGGTAGGCATGAGGGAGCCAGCAGAGGCTTCTTTGGAGGCAATCTGTTTGATGTGATACGGTTTGTGGGTGGGAACAATATGACTTTGTGACTTCTGGCCTGTACCCTGGGGTTGGAGAGTCTGGATTAGAATCCCAGCCCTGCTCCTTGCTGTGTGACCATGAGTATGGTTTCTCTCAGCCTCTGTTTCTTCATTTGAAAACAGAAACAAGAAGAGTACTCATGCAGGAATCTGGGGAGGGTTAAGTGGGATAATGCATGTAATGTGCTTAGGTCAGTGCCGGGTCTTTGGCAAGGGCTCAGCAAAGGGAGCTGATATTAACAACCATTCCAAGGAGATGGCCATCAATGCTGGGGGTGGATGAATTGGGAAGAGAGGGACAATAGGCCTGGGGCCATGTGGGCAGTGTGGCCGGTGTGCAGGTAATGCGTGCCAAGGCCTGAACAGTGGTAGGAGAAAGGAAACGAGAGATGGATGAGGTGACTTGCAATGCTGAGATGAAACGGGCTAGGACTTGGCAAGTCTAGAAAGTGGGGCTGAGGAGAGCGGGAAGAGTCACACAACTGAGGTTCCTAGGTTATGGCAACTGGGAGGGAGGATGGGAGGAGTGTTGGAAGGAGTGTTGGAGGTTGGGAGGATAGGAGGAGTGTTGGGGGAATACTGAATTCCATGTTGGGCTCTTTGAGTGAACAGGCTTAGGAACCAATTGCAAACTCAGGGACAAGGTCAGGGTTGGAGTTACATGCTTGGCTAGGGCTGAAACATCATGTGGCAGAAGCAGCTGAAATCATCCAGGGAGACAGAATAGAAGCAGAAAAGAAAAGTGTGCTAGAACCATAGAGAACATTTGCATTGAAAATGGAAGTGGAGGGTAAGGAACAGGGAATGAGAGAGAGAGAAGCAGCCACATTTGGGGAGGAAAGAGGAGAGTCAGGAGAGAGCAGGAGAGGTCTGACCAAGTAGGTGTTCACAGCGGATGGGAACCAAGAGGAAGCTCCTGTGTGTCAGTCAGAATGTGGCCTGTGAGCCTTGCAGCCAGGCTGCCTGTGTGGAGGTGAGAAGCAGAGCTGCAGTCCTAGGGGCAGAGAGGGGAGTGTGTGGCAGCTCATGGGTCAATGAATTCTCAAGATGTTCAGAGGTGAAAGTGAGGGGAGAATGTTGGCTGAGCTTGTAGGAAAGAGGATTGAAGGGAATGTCTTTAGGATGTGTGATATTTTAGCATTTTTACAGAGTAAAAAGTGAGAGTGTCAGAAGGAACTTGAATGTTAGAGACAGATTGTTTTTTCCTAGGTACTGCAAGGAAAAATTAGCATTCAGACAAAAGGTTTTTTCAGCAAGACAATTTTACTTTCTGCAGTAAGGGCACTACTTGCCAGCAGTCTTGCCATGAGAGTACAATGAACAAAGGAAAGGCAGGCATATTTATTCCTAATGCATTGGGTCCTTACTGCTGTGTCTGATTTCCTTTGGTTGGAGCCAGACCTCACAATCTAAACTGAACCTGATTGGCTAACAACTTAAAACTTTTCTAAATAGGTAAAGGCAACGGAGAACAAAGGAAAAGAGGAAGTCAAAATAAGGAAGGGAGAGGAAGTTGTTTGTGAAAGGACTTAGCAAAGTAATAACATAGAGATCTTGGTTAAAGTACAGGACATAGGATGTACTTATTCCTTTATATCTAACAGCTACATAGAATAGGGCTTAACACAAGGTTATTAGCAAAAAGCAAGAATGCTTTGAAGAAAGTTAGTCTTTAAAAGAAACTATTATTTCTAACATTTATTATTGTTATTCTTTAACAAGAAGGGAAACTTTGAAGAGAAACTTTTTACTTTCTACATTGAACATGCAAAAGGAGGAGATGGTTGATGGAGCCAAGTTCAGGAACAAATGGGAGGGTGTGAGCTGAGAGCAGTAGGGGGTTAGCCTTAGAAAGGGTTAGCTATGCTGTGGAGGGAGAGGAGGAAAAAGGAGTGAGTGAGATGGGAGACATCTTGAGAGAAGGCTTTCAATGAACTAGCGAGTGAGGTCAGGAAGAGTTTTGGAAATGAGGTGAGATTCAGGGAAAAGATGTTTGTTTCCTTGTTTTTTTTAAACTAGAGACAAGGTCACACTTTGTTGACCAGGCTAGTGTTGAACTCCTGAGCTCATGCAGTTCTCCCGCCTTGGCCTCCCAAAGTATTGGGAGGCATGAGCCACTGCATCTAGTCCAGGGAATAGGTTTGGAACAGCCCTCATGGGGAATAAAACTAAGCACAACTAGGGGCATTGACAAGCAGGGCTGGAGGTCAATCCATTTGAACATCTGTATTGGGGTTGTTGAGCAGATGAGCACACCTATATGTATGTATACACATAATACACATATACGTGTGTGTGCATATGTATATATTTTACTGTGAGTGTTTGGCAGTCTAAGAAATGGGCAAAAGAAAATGGGTTTGCAGGTTGGGTGCAGTGGCTCATGCCTGTAATCTCAACACTTTAGGAGATCAAGGCAGAAGGATTGCTTGAGGCCAGGAATTTGACATCAGCCTGGGCAACATGGTGCGACTCCATTTCTACAAAAACTTTGAAAAAAAAACTCAAAAATGTGGCTTAGCGTGGTGGGTCATGCTTGTAATCCCAGCATTTTGGGAGGCTGAGGTGGGCGGGAGGCTGAGGTGGGCAGATCACTTGACTTCAGGAGTTTGAGAACAGCCTGGCCAACATAGTGAAACCCCGTCTATACTAAAAATACAAAACTTAGGTGGGCATGGTGGTGGTCACCAGTGATCCCAGCTACTCGGGAGGCTGAGCACAAGAATTTCATGAACCTCGGAGGCAGAGGTTGCAGCGAGTCAAGATTGCACCTCTGCACTTTAACCTGGGCCACAGAGCCAGACTCCGTCTCAAAAAAAAAAAAAAGTTAGCAGAGAGTGGTGGTGTCACCAGTAAAGGGTCATGACTGCAAGTTATTGAGATTCTTAGTGTTTTGAACAAAGAATTGGACAGAAACACCCAGCAAAGCAAAGAAAGAATGAAGCAACAAAGGAAGGAAAGCAGGGATTAATTGAAAATGAAAGAACACTCCACGGTGTAGGAGTGGACCGAGTGGTGGCTCAAGGGTCCAGATACAGAAGCTTCTTGGGTCCAAATACCCTCTAGAAGTTTCCACTGGCCCCTTCATGCTCACCTCATGTAAATGATGCGGTAGCCCACAATCAGCCTGATTGGTTGTAGAAAACAGCCAACCAGAGGCTGAAGTGAAGTTACAAAGGTCACACTCCTGTGCAAAGTTACAAAGTTATACTTATGGTCAAAGGAAGACTCCCCTGGTGATCAGTCTGATTGGTTGTGGACAGCAACCATTCAGGAACTGGAGTGAAGTTACAAAGTTGCACAAGAAGACAGGACCCTCAATCAGTCTCATTTGTTGCAGACAGCCAGTTTTCCATCTGCTCTAAAGAAAAGGCGGAAGGGCGTAGCCTCTGGTCCTTTTGTTACTTAGGCATGGAAAGTTAGGGGTTTCCTTTGGATTTAGTTCAAGGAAGTCAGTGTGAAACAGTTTTAGGTTCCCTGCCTCCGGACCCTATTCTCCTGGCTCAGTAGCACATGCCTGTAGTCCTAGCAGCTGGCAAGGCTGAGGTGGGAGGATCCATGGAGCCCAGGAGTTTGAGGCTGCAGTGAGCTATAGTTGTACCACTGCACTCCAGCCTGGGCAACAGAGTGAGATCTTGTGTCTTAAAAAAGTTGTGGGTTAATGTAGGGCTGAAAATTGTGCACGTCTCTGGTTCCTTATGGGAACTGGTGCCTTTTCAGGTAAGGCCACTGCATAATAAATGCTAAAAGACTAAAGACTATTGAGCATTGTTGCATCACAGACCTTGAGAGATGTATCCTCTGTTAGTTTATTTAATTCTGTAACACCCCCATGAGGGAGGCCACATCACTAGTCACATTTTGCAGACGGAGAAACTGGGGATCATAGAGATTAGGAGACTTACGTAGGATCACAGCACAGAATAAGCAGTGAAGGTGGAAATGGACACCAGCACTTAATTTCATAGGAATTAAGCATTTCTCCTGTATCTGCTGCTCACAGCACAGACTTGGTCTCAGGGCTAATTAGACATGAAGAAACAGCATTTCCTGTTGGGGCTGATGCACTAGTGAGCAAAGGGTTTTGGTGCTAAAAAAAAAAAAGAACAAAATTGAACTGCACCCCCTCCTGTTCCACTACTTGAGGCGATATGTGTGGGAACTTTTTCTTCCTTTTACTTTTTTTTTTTTTTTTTGAGGCTGTCTGCTCAAATGCACAGGAATTGACAAATTCTAGTGATAGTCTATTTTGGAGGAAGTGTTAAATTATTCAGAGATAGGCACAAATAGCACATCTCCAGCCTCGACTTCCTGCTTGAACCTGCAGATGTCAATTTACTGAGCCCGGTAAGGGTCTGCAGAAAATGCCGGGCCAGGGTGAGGGCAGGCAGCAGGGCTTCCGTCCACTGCCCAGGAGGCAGGTGCTCGCTGGCAGCTGTCTGGAGTCTGCAACTCCAAACTCTCCACGCCTCCTGTCCCGAAGCAGCAGGGTCACTGGACACAGCTTGGTGCCATGGCAACAAAGTCCTGGACTTGAGCTTCTGGTTTTTCTTGTCCTCCCTTGCATGGAGGTCCATGAACCTTCTAAGTATGCAATTCAAGAGAAGCTGGGACTTCTGCAGTGTACTTTCATGGTGATCACATTTGCAGTTTTGCATACTCTGAGCTCAAAAATGTCCACATGTGCACGAGGGCTTTCTGCAGGATGTTTAAAAAGTGAAGCATGTTGAGACATCTTAAAAATATAGGTCCTCCCATGTCTCTTCACCACTTATGTTTCTAAGATGGAGTCTCATTCTGTCTCCCAGGTCAGAGTGCAGTGGGATGATCTCGGCTCACTGCAACCCTTGCTTCTGGGGTTCAAGTGATTCTCCTGCCTCAGCCTCCTGAGTGGCTGGGATTACAGGCACCCACCACCATGCCTGGCTAATTTTTGTATTTTTAGTAGAGATGGGGTTTTGCCATGTTGGCCAGGATGGTTTCAAACTCCTGACCTCAGGTGATCCACCAGTCTCGGTCTCCCAAAGTGCTGGGATTACAGGCATGAGCCACTGCGTCTGGCCTTCTCCACCATTTTCTTGTCATTACTCATTCTCTTCTCTCCCAGGGACCTCTTTGCATCTTCTCAGAAGGATATTGCTACAATTCAGAATCCATTCAAGATCAATGGGATTCTAGGCCTTTCTGTGGAAATGCCTTGAGGGGTAGACAGAGCCACAAGATAGCTGCAAGCAGGATGATAATCAAATTTAGAATCCAAACCAGGACATGCAAGAGAGTGGAAGGGGGTTTTTTACTAATGACTCCAGGACACCCAGCATGATCAGGCACTGTCTGGAGCAACTTGGGAGGATGGCCACTCTGGAATGAAGTGCTTTGCTTAACATTTAAGAACCTCAGTTTCTTCATCAGTTAAACTGACATCTACTTTTCATGGTCCTGTTGGAGCAACATATATAATGTGCCAGGGACAATTCCTAACACATAAATGTTCAATATATATTAGCTTCTTTTCTTTAAAAAGCAAACAACCCTGGTTGGGTGCAGTGGCTCACGCCTATAATCCCACCACTTTGGGAGGCGAAGGTGGGTGCATCACAAGGTCAGGAGTTCGAGACCAGCTCGGCCAACATGGTGAAACCCCGTCTCTACCAAAAAATACAAAAATTAGCTGGGTGTGGTGGCACATGTCTGTAATCCCAGCTTTTTGGGAGGCTGAGGCAGGAGAATCACTGGAACCTGGGAGGCGGAGGTTGCAGTGGGCTGAGATCCCGCCACTGCACTCCAGCCTGGGTGACAGAGTGAGACTCTGTCTCAAAAACAAAAAACAAACAAACAAAAACAATCCCAATAAAAACAACAGCAATAAAAAAACTGCCCTGTACCAAAAAATCACTTCTAGGCTTCCAGCAGGTGGGATTGAGTTCCACCCATTTTCACGGCCTGCCTCTTCTCCCAACGATTCATTCTAATGCAGAGGTGGACCATTGCTTTACCAGTCAACCATTTCCTTTCCTGCTCAGATGTTTCTGGTCTCTGTATAACAGTGTTTCTCACTCCTTTTTTTTTTTTTTTTTTTTTTTGAGACAGGGTCTTGCTCTGTTACCCAGGCTGGAGCACAGTGGTATGATCAATGCTCACTGCAGCCTAGACCACCCCAGCTCCAGTGATTCTCCCACTTCAGCCTCCCAAGTAGCTGGGAGCCCTCTCTCGCATTATGAAATTCTAATCCTGTGGATATACTGTGTATCTTTTTATGTACTGTCACCCTCGAGAGGCCACAAACCATTGTGATATCAAAGATTGTTTTCCTCCTTCCCCTCAAAGAGCAGATTATCGCCCCTTTCAAAAACCAATTTTCCTCCCCTTGGAGGCAATATTAACCCCTTTGAGAATGCATGGCATTTAGCATGAATCTTTCACTCTTCCCACTTCATCTCAGATTCTCCCATGTTGGGGGTGTCGTACAACTCAGTTGGAACCTACCTAAATGGTGAGGAGGGGAAAAACTATGAAAAATAGTAAGAAATACTTTTTGCTGAGCAAATGCTTCCTGGTACATAATCTCTGATCATTGCAGCAATCCTGCAAGAACATTTTCTTTCACAGATAAGAAAACTCAGGCTTGGAGAGGCAAGTAACCCACAATTTTGGGGTTGAATGTAAAACAGCGTCCATCTGTCTGACGTGAAAATGGAAACCATGAGGCCACCCTTCTTGCTCATTCATAAAGGTCAGGGAAAATGAAAGATAGAAGGAACTGGCATTTACTGAGCCGTTGCTATGTGTCTGAAATTCTGTTTGGTGTTTTACCTACTTATTTAATTCGTATCCCTGCTCTGTGAAGTTGGGAGTACGTGCCTCATTTTAGAGACAAAAGATGGGTTTGCTGTGATTATTTTTTCAAATTTCACATGGCCAGCAGTTCATGAAGGCTGGATTCTGACCCAGGTCTGCCTCTCTGAAAACTCTCTGTTCATTACAAAACAGCTCCTAGGAGGAGGGTACTCTTAACCTCCACCTTGCAGGAGAGTAAGAGAACCACACAAGTGTAGCTTTCTCCCACTGCCTTTTCCCCAACACACACATTTGAATTTTTTTTGGCATATGAAGATATGAAAATAATATAAAGTTAGATATGGAGATAATGTAAACCATAACATTAGAAAACTTTGTGCATTTTACCACCTTCACAAAGTACTGCCTTCACAAACTGCTAGGGATCTGGGAATTGAAGATTAAATGCCACTGGTCTCTGATATGCCTAAGAGGGACCAGCTGGAGAGAATTTAGCAGGATGCCATTCAGGTGGGCATACTCAGATGCAGCGTAGCATAGGTATAACCCTCAGACCAGTCGGGAGAGAGCGGCCGACCTCAGCAGCTTGCTGCACCTGACAGCCAGAATGGAAGGGGTCAGTTTGGGAGTGACTTACTTTCCAGGGGCCTTAGGTATAGTCTTGGAGAGAGAACCTTTATTTACATGTGCCGATCCAGCTAGTGGTGAACCAGGGGGAAAGCCCATCTGCCTTGGGTGCTTTGTCCCAGGGAGAGAACTGTGCAGTGGAATAAGTGCTCTTGGCTCAGCTGTCTGCAAGCCCTTTCATCACAGGCCTAATTTGCTGAGCCTTGACCTGACAGCCAGGTGGGGCAAACCATTCTGTCCACAGCCTGGAGCAACGAAGCTCTAGGTTCCTGGAAGGCAAACTGCCTCTTTAGTTGTTAGTAGGTCTGTGTTTCAGGAGCAGGAATGGTGGCTTCCTTCCCTCAGGGAGGAGGAGGTGGTGACAGCCAGGGTTGACCAGCTCTCCTGCTGCGACAGAGGCATCTGTAAGCTGGCACGTGTGATCCAGAGTTGGGTGGCAGTGATGAAACAGCAGCAGCTTTGGCCGGAGAAGCATGAGGGCTGGGCAGCCTGCTTATTTCTGCTCTCCTGGTCACAGGCAACTTACCTTGATCAGGATTTTGGCAGATGAAGGAAATACTATCTGCTCCTAAATGAAAACTTGATCCGTGCAGAAGACGACCGGCAGGCAAAGCAAAAGCACTGGTATATGATTTCTAGGGAAGAGTATGGGTAATGCAACTTGTAAACAGTTGTTGGGGTAACTTGGAAAAAGCAGGCAGTCACTGAGCCTCAGTTTCCTCAGCTGGGGGGTGAGAGGGGTCAGGTCACATAACCTCCAAGTCCCATGTAATTTTTCATGGTTGTATCAATTTTTAAAATGGTTTTATTAAAAACTAAAATCTGTCAGTGAGACACTCTTCCAGCCTCCAACTACTAATCACCCCAGTGAATGAGTTGTTTCAGCCACCCTCATGTTAGAGTCTAGCCACCTCCATTGTTTTAAAAATTGTGTGATTCTAAATGTGAGAAGGAAGATGAGGGTGGCATTAAAGCATTTACCACAAAGCTATTATTTATTTTCAACTTATAATTAGATGTACAATGGACGAAGCAGTTAGCAAATCACTAATGAGTAGCTGTGTGTCAAGCATGAGATGGAACACAAATTACATGCACATTTACCTTCAGTCTCAGAAATCTCATACGAGTTTATTCCAAAACTGCAGAACAAAAATAGGAAAATGTGAAATATATCTATTTCATGTATATATACACACACATTTGCACAAGTTATTAATTGTAGCCATAAGCATTAATTCATTAAAACACATCAAGTATGTTTAAACCCATAGGTTGATAATCGTGCTCAGAATAAAACACCTCACTGGTCACTTTTGACAGATGCTAGAAAGCCAATGTATTATTTTGAAAACTGGTAAATAAAGAGAGAATCAAGTGTTTACTTTGCCTTTCCAATACAAACTATGTCTCAGAACAGCCAAATGATAGATGAGGGGAAGTTGCTCTTTATAGAAGTATTCCCACTGACAAATGGAGAAAGAGTGACAGAATTGGAATTCTGGAATCTGAATTATGGGGTCTAGGCAATAATCACCAATGACTGCTAACATCACGTGAAGAAAGACCAGATTTTATGTGTACCTTGATAGAAGTGTCACAACACTACCTATGAAGTGGCCTTGACCCACAAAACAAAGCAAAAACAAAACCCAACAATAACAGAAAACAAACAAACAAACAAAACCCCTAACCTGAATCTGTATGGAGCGTGTCCAGTGGAGTTTTCTGTGATGATGGGAATGTTCTGTATCTGCACAGTCCAGTGTAGTAGCCACTAGCCACATGCATGTGTTGAGCACTTGAAATAAGACTAGTGTGACTGAGGATCTAAGTTTTAAATTTGATTGAATTATAACTAATTTAAATTTAAATAGCCACATATGGCTATGGGTTACTGTATTGGACAGCACAGTTCTAAATCAACCTATCAGTTTATGGGAGACACAGGGGACAGAAAAACATGTTGAATGACACCGCAGGGAGGCAAATAGCAAATCAATTCTATTGGAACTGTAGTTGGCACTCTGCATTCACGGATTCAACCAATCACAGATTGAGGATATTTGAAAATCAATGAATGGTTGCATCTGTACTAAATGGGTACAGACTTTTTTTTTCTTGTCATTCCCAAAACAATATAGTATAGCAAATATGTGTATAGCATTTACATTGTATTGGGTATTATAAGTAATCTAAAGATGATTTAAAGTATACAGGAAGATACGCATAGGTGATATGCAGATACTGTGTCATTTTATATAAGGGACTTGAGCTTCATGGGTTTTGGTATCTGCAAGGGGTCCTTGAACCAATCCTTCATGGTTACTGAGAGATGACTGTAGAGGTCAAACTATCTGGTTTTATCAACAAATGAAGCACAATGAATAAAAAGGAGCCTGGGAAACATAAATTATTAAAGACAAGTGATATCAACCAATTATTAATACAAGATATAGAATGTATATGGATCCTGTTTTGAACAGTTAAACTAGTGAGATTATGGGAAGATTAGGGAAATACAAACCCTGATTGTATATTTAATGATGTTACAAAATTATCACTTTTTAGATGTGGTAATGGCATACTGATTATTTAAAAATAGAGTTCTATTCTTTAAAAATTATTACTGATGTGTATATGGCTAAAATCATATGATGCGGTAATTCCATCACTTTGGGAGGCCGAGGCAGGTGGATCACCTGAGGTCAGGAGTTCAAGACCAGTCTGACCAACATGGTGAAGCCTTGTGTCTACTAAAAGTATAAAAAATTAGCCAGGCTTGGTGGCAGGTGCCTGTAATCCCAACTACTCGGAAGGCTGAGGCAGGAGAATCCCTTGAACCTGGGAGGCAGAGGTTGCAGTGAGCTGAGATTGTGCCACTGCACTCCAGCCTGGGTGACAAGAGTGAGACTCCAACTCAAAAAATAAAAAATAAAAAAAAAAGCATATGATGTTGGGATGTGCTTCAAAATCATCCAATGATTGTGTGAATGAGAAAGAGGTTGGAGAACTGGGTTTGGTATAGATGATACGAGATTGGAATGAGTTGATAACTGTTCAGGCTGGCTGGTGGGTACATGGTAGTTCATTAAATTATTCTCTCTACTTTTGAATGTGCTTGAAAATTTTCACAATAAAATGTTAAAAAAAAGAAGTAAGGGAAACTTCCAAGGAACCTCTCTTTAACTCCAAATAACAACAGCCATAATAGCAACAGGAGCAAAAATGCCACCCTTGAGCTAAAACCAGAGCTGAGAAGTGGAGACAGGGAAAGGTGTACAAATGGTGCCCACAAAAGCAGGGTGAGGGCAAACAGCACTATCAGTGCTGTAGTAAGGAGGGTAAGCCTTGGGCCAAGGACACATTAAGCTGCAACCCCAGCTAAGGTGATCCCAGGTCCACAGTGTCCCTGGGTCTCAGAGAAGGCAAAAGCTAATTCTGTCTGAAAGAGAGCACCCTCCATTTAGGTATGAGGGATTCCTGCCGATCAGGGTTAAACAAATAGGAGCAAACATTAGTGTGAATGTAACAATTATCATCTAAACTGAGACACTTTTGAGGATGCAAGGAGGTACTAAGATAATGAACAGGTGTCAACTGGTTGTAAAGGACATAAATTAAGATTGTCCTGGAGAAACCAAGCCAAGGAAGGAAGGAAGATCTGGCCACTTTGTTCCTAGAGTTCGCTGAGAGTGAGAGCCTGTGTCTCAGCCCAGATCACTTGGAAGTTAAACTCATGCTCTGCGTCAATGATTCTCAAAGTGTGGTCCTTGGACCAGTAGTATCAGCATCACCTGGGAGCTTGCTAGAAATGTAGGCTCTTGGGTCCTTCCCCAGAACTAATAAATCAGAAACTCAGGGGATGGGCCCAGTAGGTAATTCTGATACACCAAGTTTGAGAACCACTGGTGTAGGCGAACATTTATGAGCTGGTGTCCGTCCAACTATTAATAAACATTCCACAAGTATCACAATGCTCACAAAGTTTTCTTCAAAGTAATAGCAGCTAGGAACAAAGTTACATTTTCTCAATCCTTAACATTTTAATGGTACCAGGTAATTCTATAAATAAAGTCTTTTAAAAGTCATTCATCAATTATCCATTAAAAAGGATTTTAAAATAATAAAAATGCCTTTCAGCATTTTCTATCTCAAAAGTCAAGTGTTTCTCCCAGAGGAGGAGAAAAAAAAAATATCACCTTCTCAAAGGAAGCTTTAATTACATATATATCTCTCCTGTGTGCCAGTTCGTGGAGTTCCTTCAAATTAAGTTCCTATACACTTCTGGCTGAAACTCGTCCCTAGTTAGCACTAGCTTATTCGTTAGATCTGCTTCCATTTAACCTGGGGTCTGAGGAGTAGCCCATTGCTGTTCTCTTTGATCTCCTCCAACAGAGTAGAGAGCATGACTGATGGGTCAGTTTTTCTTTCTACACTAGGCTTCCTGGACTAACCAGGACTGGGTGTGGGTGGGGCATGTACTAGATATTTTTGTGGCTTAAAACACCACCTTCTGTTAAAAGCAGGCTTCTGTTTGTCTTGAAGAAATTTCTGGCATGGCTCGGTGGCTGTTTATCACCTCTATATTCAGCATAATAGAATGAGCTCTTGTTTATTAGGCCTTGCTGGGGGTTGATACACACACACGCACGCACACACACGTATGCAAGCATGCATGCACACACAGAGAGAGATAGAAGACTCTCTGCTTTTTTATGGCCACAGGCACCAAACAGAAACCACACAGCCTCAGATGAACATATGTTAACACTAAGATTCTCCACACTTCTTCCAACTTCTCTTAAAATAGAACTATCATCATAATGGAAGCCAGAAGTGCTACAAGCACTCAGGTGTTAGGGCTAATAGCTAAGAGCGGCACAAGAGTGGGCTTCTGAAACCCCACGTCTGGATCTGGCTACATTCTTTGGAGACCATTTTTTAAAAATAGCCCTTTCTTCCACCCTGTTCCCACTAGGATTTTCTTCAGTAGGTCTGCATTGAGGCCTGAGAAACTCCAATTTTGGAAGGGTTCTTAGGGGATTTCTGATGTACGGCTTGAGTTGGGAACTGCCAGTGCTGAGTTAGAGCTGTTCTAGTGAGGGCTCGGAGTGTTTCCAGACTTTTATTGGCGTCTACAGTGCCTTGCAGAGCAGGGCCTTGCTCTTCCTCAGGAAGACTTGAGGTTTTCAGGAGCATTTTTGTAGTTTAGCATTCTAACCTATTCCTAATCCAGGTGATAAGTGAGTTCACTGAGGTGTCCCTGTCAAGGGTACAGAGAGGTTCCTCTTTGAGGACCAGCTCTGCACTTACCACCTGTGAGACTTTGAGCAAATTACCAAACTCCTGCGAGCCTTGCTTTGATAATCTAGAGAGTGGTAAGGGTAATATCTACTTGAGAGGACTCTTGTGAAGATTAAATGAGAGAATATTAGTAAAATGCTTAGCCCATTGCCTGGCACACAGCAAATGCTTAACAAATCATTCATATTATTATTTTTTCTTAAGGGTTCAAGCCAATAGAGTTGACAAAATAGCTTTTTTTTTTTTGTACAGAGGTCACACTTTGGCAACATTTTTTTCTGCTAATGGATATTACAGAAAGTTACATTCAGAGAGATAGATGCTGTACCTGAAAGCATATATGTTTCCCATCATATATGGGAATCCCATCATATACAGTGTTTCCAGACATGGTCTGATGGGAAATGTCAGTACAGAACACAGTTCCACAGGAGATCCTCAGAGCAAGGATCCTCAGAGCTCCTAAGCAGAGGAATGGTACAAAGGGAGCAGGGAAGCAGAGAGGTAAGATACACGGCTTTGCAGGACCTCAGTTCAGCCTAGATGTTAGCTGGAGGCCCTGAATCTAGAGCTGGATATAATGGGATTACACTCTACACTCTGGAAAGGTCCAAGATTTCTTGCATTTCACAGGCGTCTTCAAAAGTCTTGATTCTGACTTCTGCTTATTCTCAACTGCTCCCATCCTGTCTCTAAGACCCCCGTTGCTGTTGCTTGCCTCATGGCCTCGCTGCTCCCTTCCCGCCCGTCTCCTCATTTCCATGCTTAGTCTGTCCAGTTCACTTCAAATGAAGAACAATTTAATTACCTGTTTTGCTACCTTTTCTCTTGCTGACTCATGCTCTCTGGGTGTCTGCTGCCCCAAGTGACATTTCAAGATATCTTCTTGAAGCAAGAGAACAACTTCCTGAAAAAAATAATGATGCTTGCTCTTGGGTAATAATTCCTATCTCCCTCCAAACCTAAATATTTAAGTAATGAGATGCTGAGCAAATATAGGAACGATCGTGTAGGTGGTGGTGTTAGTGATGGAAAGAAAGACTGATCAGGTGATATTTAAGAAATGATAAGATCCCATGACAAATTGGTCATAGAAGAAAAACAGAAGGAAGGGGAAGGAAGGGAACCAACATTTGTTGAATGCCAGTATCTTAACAGCAACCCTATTCTATTAGTTTTATCCCAACTTTCCAAGCAGTGGAAATCAGAGGGGTCAAATAATATGCCCAAGCCCACTCAGACTGTAAATGGAAGATCCAGGATCCAACCAAGGCGTGATTTAAAAACCTGTATTCTTTGCATTGTATTCTTAATCACTTATACTTCTAGCATAGAGGACAGTAGGGTCCATTCTAAACTGTGTTTAGTTCAACACTGATCTGAACTCAATTCAACAAGATAATCATTTTTATATAAAAATAAAGTTTAGCATATACTCTTATTTTTTTATAGCTTGCAATTTGAATCATTGCATGCATCTTTCTTTCAGTGGTTTCTCAGGCACATGGAGCAGAATCTGCTGCTGCTTCAGTGTAAAGATGGCTTCTCTTACTCACTTGCAAAAGCACAGCCAGTGGCTGGGAGTTCCAGGGAGGCTGTTTCCCAACTGTGAGTGCTGTCCAAGGGTAGACCAGGTGGGCCCACTCTCATGGGAGGTATGAATATTTAAGCAAAGACTGGAGGACTGCTTGGTTGGGGTTCTGCTGTGGGAATTTGAATTTGGATGGCAGGGTCCCACTTAGGGCTGTCCATAAGAACTGCTTGGGAAAGGCATGTTCAAAATACAGATGCCTGGGTTCTATTAGAGATGATCTAGTATGTGTAGAATGGCTCAGAGGCCTTTCGGGTATGTTCCCCAGTTGATTATCATGCACACCTGGGAGCATCGAAATGGGTTGCCATTCACACTTTTCCCATTTGCCCCAAGGATACTTGCTGGTGGCACTTTGAGCTGCAGCATGTACCCTGAGACAACTTTGCTACAAAATATCTCGCTTTTATTATTATTTTTGCATCGCTCTAGTGTCTCGACTTTGGAAACAAAAGACATCATTCTATTAATAGCATTCTGCTTTTACTAGTGGTATTTCCATTTGTAAAATATAGTAATTCATGATCGCTCAAAGTGTCAAATCCAGAAAATGCAGCATTCCTATGTGTGATGTTAATATCATTCTTGAACAGTTGCTGGCTGAAGACTCATTTGATGAATCTGATTTTTCTTAAATAGATGATTCTGATGATTCAAACGATTCAGATGATTCTGATGTTTGTTCTTTTTAGAAATAACTCCAGGAACAGTTTTTATATTTTATTTTCATATTGAAAATCGGTCAGATTTGCTTCAGCCTCAAAGAGCATGTTTATGCAAAATTAATTGAGCACTGGCAGTATTTTTTCCTAAATGGGCAAAGTTCCCTTCATCACTGGGTTCTTTAGAGTCTGTCTTCTAATATGGGAGGGAGAGTCTTATCGCCTTTAAGACACAATGCTCTGTCCATGTAGGCAGTGATAACTGGTCACACCTGATTTTTATTTCATTCTTGGAGAAGGTAGAATACCAAGCTGCCTTTAAAATATCTGGGTTATACATTCTCTTGGTAATGGAAAATGTTATTTATTCTCGTAGTACTTGGTGATGCCAGCAGACCACACATATTTTACTTTGAAGAGGCCAGATAATGTTTATACAGCTGCAGGAACTAGGAAGAGGAATCAAGATGGGATTCCTAGCTGACATATGTACTTACAAAAAACGGAACGGTAAACAGGACTGGAATGGTTTGAGGAATGCAGCACACTCAAATATACTTCTCCTTGGTGTGCTTGAAGCAGAAAAAGAAAACTCAAGGGATTCAGTGACCAATGTTTATTTTCTGGGCCTTGCATAACATGCTGGCCAATATCTCTCCAGCTCTTGAGTTGAAACATTCATGATTTTTTAGAAAAAGCATTTGCTTATTCTTCCCCAAATAGGTGGATACTGGTAATAAATAATGAAAAAATACTGAATGCCAGGAAAAGGACATGCAGTTTTCCCATCCTTCTGCTATAATACTTTCTTAATAATTGATGTGTGCATCTTTTCTGGTGGTGAAAGACCTTTACTTAAAGAGAGATAGCAGATGGACAAAGCTGAGAGACTTGCTGAGTTTGTGGCCAGCTCAGAGGCATTGACCACCAAACCGTTTGCTTTTCACCAGCGGGACATCTCTCAGAAGATGACACAGGATAGGGCTGCCATGCCTTCTCCACTTCTTTTACCGTATTCTGTGCCACTCAGCCTTCTTTGGCAGCCAGCCTATTTCTCATTTTTAAGTAAGAGGGTTCTATAATTAACTTCAACCTATTTCTGCTGTGTTAATTAATGTGCGCATACAGAAAGCTGCTGTTTTCCCTTAAGGTGTGATGAATAGGACTTTTTTTTTTTATGTAAGTCACTTAGAGCTTTAGCAGATGTAGCAGTTCACTTTGGGAAACATTAACACTGAATAGCAAGGCATAATAAATTCCTTATTTTTTTTATTTTTATTTTATTTTTTTTGAGATGGAGTGTCACTCTCTTGTCCAGACTGGAGGGCAGTGGCATGATCTTGGCTCATTGCAACATCCGCCTGCTGGGTTCAAGCAATTCACCTGCCTCAGCCTCCCGAAGAGCTGGGACTACAGGCATGCGTCACCATGCCTGGCTAATTTTTTGTATTTTTAGTAGAGATGGGGTTTCACCATGCTGGCCAGGCTGGTCTTCAACGCCTGACCTCATGATCCACCCACCTCGGCCTCCCAAAGTGTTGGAATTACAGATGTGAGCCACTGCACTGGGCCAATACATTCTTTTTTCTTTTAAATGTAATTTTTATTCTAAGTTCAGGGGTACATGTGCAGGTTTGTTATATAGGTAAACTTGTATCATGGGGGTTTGTTGTACAGATTATTTCATCACCCAGGTTATTGAGCCTAGCACCCATTAGTTATTGTTTCTGATCCTCTTCCTCCTCCCACTCTCCACCCTCCACCCTCCAATGGGCTTCAGTGTATGCTGTTCCCCACCATGTGTCCCTGTGTTCTCATCAGTTAGCTCTCACTTATAAGTGAGAACATGGAATATTTGGTTTTCTATTCCTGCATTAGTTTGCTAAGGATAATGGCTTCCAGCTCTGTCCATGTTCCTGAAAAGGATATGATCTCATTCTGTTTTCATGGCTGCATAGTATTCCATGGTATATATGCACCACGTTTTCTTTATTCAGTCTACCATTGATGGACATTTAGGTTGATTCCATGTCTGTGCTACTGTGAATAATGCTGCAATGAACATACATGTGCATACGTTTTTATAATAGAATGATTTATATTTCTTTGGGTGCATACCCAGTAATGAGATTGTTGGGTTGAATGGTATTTCTGTTTTCAGGTCTTTGAGGAATTGTCACACTGTCTTTTCACAATGGCGTAACTAATTTACATTTCCACCAACAATGTATAATCATTTGTTATTTTTTGACTTTTTAGTAATAGCCATTCTGACTGGTGTGAGATGATATCTCATTGTAGCTTTGATTTGCATTTTTCTAAGCTTTTCTTCATATGATTATTGGCTGCATTTATTTCTTCTTTTGAAAAGTATCTTTTCATGTCCTTTGTCTACTTTTTAATGAGTTTTTTTCTTATAAATTTGTTAAAGTTCCTTATAAATGCTGAATATTAGACCTTAGATGCATAGTTTGCAAAAATATTCCCCCATTGTGTAAGTTGTCTGTTCACTCTGTTGGTAATTTTCTTTGCTGTGCAGAAGCCCTTTAGTTTAATAGATCCCATTTGTCAACTTTTGCTTTGGTTGCCATTGCTTTTGGTGTCTTCATCATAGAATCTTAGCCCATTCTTTTGTCCAGAATGGTATTGCCTAGGTTGTCTTCCAGGGTTTTTATAATTTTGGGGTTTATATTTATATCTTTAATGTACCTTGAGGTAATTTTTGTGTATGGTGTAAGGAAGGGATCCAGTTTAAATCTTCTGCCTGTGGCTAGCCAGTTATACTAGGACCATTTATTGAATCCATTCCCCATTGCTTGTTTATATCAGGTTTGTCAAAGATCAGATAGTTGCAGTGTGTGGTCTTATTTCTGGGCTCTATTCTGTTACTTTGGTCAATGTGTCTGTTTTTTAACCAGTACCATGCTGTTTTGGTTACTGTAGCCCTGTAGTATAGTTTGAAATCGGGTAGCATGATGCCTCTGGCTTTATTCTTTTTACTTAGGATTGACTTGGCTATGTGGGCTCTTTTTTGATTCTATATAAATTAAATTTTTTTCTTGTTTTGTGAACAATGTCAATAGTTTAATAGCAATAGCATTGACAAAGCTAGGGGACTTGCTGAGTTTGTTGCCATTATAGAATTGAATCTATAAATTGCTTTGAGCAGTATGGCCGTTTTAATGATGTTCCTAAGTTTGTGGCCATTATAGAATTGAATGCTGAGTTTGTGAGTCATTATAGAATTGAATCTGTAAATTACTTTGGGCATTATGGCCATTTTAATGATATTGATTCTTCCTATCCAGGAGGATGAAATGCTTTTTCATTTAGGTTTGTCTTATTTCTGATTTCTTCGAGTAATGTTAGTAGTTTTCCTTGTAGAGATCTTTTACCTCTCTAGTTAGCTGTATTCCTACGTATTTTATTTTATTTTTTTGACACAGCTAATTCTACTGGGTAAACTCTACCAGCGACTACAGTATAAAAAGCCATCCACAGACTCCCTCTGGGCTCTCTATGGGCACTAGAAAACAGTGAACAAAGTTGAAGGGACCTGTCCAACGACAGGGCATGGTCTGAATCTGAAAACCACACTATAGTGACTGTGTGATTTTTGGTAAGTCACTTAACCTCTCAGAGTCTTGTTTGCTTATTCATAAATGGTGCACGGAATGCCTTCTTTGATCAAGAGTGACTCATGCAATGTTTGCAAAGCTTCTGAGCCATAGAACTCAATTCATGAGCCTACACATTGGCTGTAAGCATTCATCCCATTAGACAAGATCCTTGAGAGTAGAGATGATGTCTTATTTGATTTATGTCTCCAGTGCCTAGCAACAATAGGAACTCATATTTACTGAAAGAACAAAAAAATGATTTTGTCTTATTTGATTAGTAATCTTTACAACTGTGCAGTGATTCTTGCTGGGGTGGAGATAACTCTTTAGCCCTAAACTCTTCACCTGCCTCTGTCCCTAAAGGAATTCGGAACTGTCACCCAGACTTTCTCAACCCCCTTGACAGAGTGTTGGCTTGCCAGTCCACAGAACCTACCACCAAGAATTACACTATCCCGTCTTGCATGGGAGTCCTCTGAGATGTGGGGTGGATGCAAATCTTTGCAGAGATGCTGGTGGTCCAGCTTGCCCAGACGTGCCATGCAGCCACTCCCATCTTGGGTCATGTCATGTCAGTGCCAGTGCTACAGACAAGCAAGGCATGAGGGGTGTCAGGTTTTTTTCCTGCTTTCAGAGACCTCTATCCATCCTCTGCTTCTGTGCTCCTTTCCCAGCCCAGGGGAATCTCTTTTTAGTCTGAGTGAGATCAATTTCCCCTTTCTGCTCTTTAAGGCACTCTACATCCCTAGAATCCCTCTTTCCCTAAGGCTGTAGGCTTTTGGAATATACAAGCCAGAAACAATTTCAGGTTTATTTTTTGATTTATTTTCTGCTCTGCCTAAACCTCTCCTGGATATCAAACATGTAAGACTTATTACTTGCGTGAATCTGGGAAGGGAGAGTTAATTTCTTAAAATGTTATAGGTCTAGTGCCTAGGAGGAAACAATTAGATATCGGGGACTGGTCTTACCAGGGATGGCAAATGTTGTAGGACTTTAGGGGATATTAATTCCTTATGATTGTGAGATGGTGAAACTCTAGGTATCATCACAGCATTTAAGACAGGAAAAAGGAAGGGAAAAACAACAGTTTTCTTTTTCTTTCTTTCTTTTTTTTTTTTTTTTGAGATGGAGTCTTACTCTGTCACTCAGGCTGGAGTGCAGTGGCGTGATCTCAGCTCACTGCAACCTCTGCCTCCTGGGTTCAAGCAATTCTCCTGCCTCAGTCTCCCGACTAGCTAGGATTACAAGTGTGCACCACCACACCTGGTTAATTTTTGTATTTTTAGTATAGAGTTTTACCATGTTGGCCAGGCTGGTCTCGAACTCCTGACCTTGTGATCCGCCTGCCTTGGCCTCCCAAAGTGCTGCGATTACAGACATGAGACACTGCGTCTGGCCTGTTCCCTTATAACAAGAAAAGAAATTTCATTTTAGAGCCCTTCTGCCTCTCTGAGACTTTTTATAATATGTCATTGACCAAGATTAGGTCACATAGCACAGGAAGCAGGAAAAGCCAACACTGGGTTTCTAGCCTCAATGTGGGGAGACAGCAAGTGAGAAGAGTTGAGGCATGCTGTTGGGTTAGCCCATGTCAGTCTGGGTCCCCTCAGAAGTAGATCCCGAAACAGGATTTCAAAACAATTGGTTTGTTTGAGTGTGAAGTAAAGCCTGGTAAAGTGGTGAGAAAGTGAGATGAAAAGGAGAAGCCACAAATATTAGCCTAGGTTCCCTGAAGGAACACAGTCAATAGGGAATATTTATATGAAATATACACATATATAATATATACTATACATATGCATACATCTGACACACACACACACATATACAAACATGTATAAGGGGATTTACTCTGATGAATTGACTCACATGATTTTGGAGGCAGAGAAATGCAAGATCTGTATTTGGCAAGCTGGAGACCCAGGAGGGCTGATGGTGTAAGTTCTAGTCTGAATCCACATCTAAAGGCAGGAGAAGACTGATGTCCCAGCTCAAAGGCAGTTGGGCTGAGATAGGGAATTCTTTCTTTTTTTTTTTGATACAGAGTCTTGCTCTGTCGCCAGGCACCAGACTGGAGTGCAGTGGCATGCGATCTCAGCTCACTGCAACCTCCACCTCCTGGGTTCAGCAGTTCTCCTGCCTCAGCCTCCCAAGCAGCTGGGACTACAGGCGCGTGCCACCATGCCCGGCTGATTTTGTATTTTAGTACAGACAGGGTTTCACCATGTTGGCCAGGATGGTCTTGATCTCTTGACCTTGTGATCCACCTGCCTCGGCCTCCCAAAGTGCTGGGATTACAGGCGTGGGCCACCACACCAGCAGGAATTCTTTCTTACCTAGGCTTTGTTGTCTTCAGGCCTTCAATGAACTGGATAAATCCCACCCACATTGGGAGGGAGCCTACTGCTTTACTCAGTTTGCTAATTCAAATGTTAATCTCACCCAGAAACATCATCACAGACACTCCCAGAATAATATTTAACCAATGTCTGGGCACCCTATGGCCCAGTCACACTGACCAGGACAGAGGGCATTTGTCAGTTTGGCCACCACCATGGGCAGCCGGCTCGTAATCCTGTTGGAGTGACTTCAAGATCTCGTGTGAAATATACAGACTGGTGCTATCTCACTTTTAGCGATCATTGGTTGAGGGCTGCTGGGAATTGAAATCCCTGAGACTCTGTCCTGCTCATGAACTGGCAGATGAGCTTTGGTCTGAGGATGCCTTAGGCAAAGCAGTGCAGGTTCTGGCCATCGAAGTCCAGAGTTGGTTCTTTAGTAGTAAGATGAGCGAATGTGAGTGGGCACTGATGGTATCGGTTGCCCCAGCTGACAGAGTCCACCACACAAGGTATAGTAAAGCACTTGGATGTTCAGTAAATGCTTTTTGATTTTTTTTAAATGTAAAGCTGGTGATTGATTCTAAGTCTCAGATGTTTTGACCTGTAGGACTTTATCTCAGAAGAGAAACTGTGCTCTTGGGACATTTTCTCCGGGGACAACCCTGAAAGACTGAGGGAGAATCTTAAGTGATTGAACTGTCGACCTTACAGCCTGAACCACTGGGAGTCATGCTTTTAGTCTCTCCATCTTGGACATGGTTTGGCACTTGAAGGGAGGGTAGATCCCATTGTCTTACGTAGCTTTCAAATTAATTCTCGGCCAGAGTGGTGCTATCTGGTGTTCTCATGTGAAAAAATAGGCTCAGAGAAGGATTTGCCCAGGTCACCCAGCTGCAAATGTCGGCATAAAACACAGGGAAGCCTGATGATAAAACTGGTACCTATTCCATGATACATGGTGGTTCCCTCCCAGGAAGATGACCTTTCAAATGTGCCATAGAAATGAATAATGTTATAATTATACTCCACTTCTTGTGCTGACACACTTCCAGGCCTGTGGCAGAAAGTTCTTCTGATGGGAGTATGTAGCACTGACCCTCTGACATCCTCTCTCTCTGTCTCTGTCTTTCTGTCTCTCTCTGTTGCTCTTTGGTCACGTGTATACAACTGTTGGTAGCGTTTGGTGTCACATTCTTGAGCTGATCGAGTCAGCTCATGCTGGGCTGAACCATACTCTTGAGGTATTGATATTTTCTCCTGAATTATTAACTTTCAGATAGCTGCTAATGTATGTGTTGGAAAAACATAAGTTGCAAATACAACTTGGCTTTCTTTTGCCTTTCTGTTATTGAAATTAATGCACACTGGAGTTGTTTGTGAATGCCCTTCTTCTTCTTTGGACTTGTTCCTGATCCCTAGCTCCTTTTGGAGGGAGGACCAGCTGTCCATGTTTCTGCCTCAGTGTCAGCTTCCATAAGCAGTGGGGGTGGGGGGGCACAAATTGTAAGGAGACCAATTCTATCCTATCATATTTTCTGTCCTAGGAATTTAGTTATGAGGCTCGGAGAGATTGAAATAGTCATACTGTGGCAAATCGTGCCGCAAAATCATGTCTGAGCCTTAGCTATGGGGGCAGAGGAGCTTGTAGTGAGCAGAGAGCAAGCAGATGCTTGTGGGGAAGCAGAGACAAGAGAACAGATGGCTCTGTGGGGAAGGAGTTTTGAATTCTGCATCCCCACCCCTCTGCTCCTGGGCTAGACATTTCTCCCCTTGCCTAAGAGACTCCCATGATTATGATGAAAGAAACCCCCCTTACGCATGTAGCCTGGGAGGGGGCATGGGTTCCTTTCCATCTAGATGATCTTCAGTCAAGACGATTTAGGTGCGAGCCCGTGGACTTTGGCCATGGAGCTTCCTCACTGTGAAGGTGGAGCTCTGCTGGGTGCTGAGATGGAAAAGTAACAGTTAAGCACACAGGTGCACATTCCAGCCTGTGTGTTTATTCACAAAACGGATCAGGGCCAAAACTCCTAATTGAAACAAAACAAAAGCACAACCATCTAAAGAGAGAAACCATGTCATTAATGGTTACACAGAAAAGGTGAGTCAAATTACCAGGTGGTTTCCATAGAAAAGTTAAACTGCACCTTGATAATTTGGCTATAATACTCCTAGGGAGCAAGTTGTGATTTGTTTGTTTATTTTAAAAGATAAACAGTACCTCTAAAAGCCTAAATAACAAAATTTAAATATAAACCACTGTAGCCTAATGAGCCTAAGATCACTAAGGACAAATCTACAGCCCAAGAAACTCAGATTTATTGATCCGTTTTTGTGATGGAGGCTGCATGCCAAAGAGCTGTTGGGCATCTCACCAAACACAGGGAAAGATATAATTATTCAACAGTTTTCAAGAAGTCTAAAATTTAGGAAAAATGAAAATACAGCTTAAAAGCAAAGCAGTGCTCAGTGTAGAGGGGTCTGGACTGTAAATTGAACCCAGGCTCCCATTTCCTTGGAAATGACAAAGTTGAGGTAAATGTGAGTATTTTCATCAGGAACGCCTTATCTGAAGCTCTGTATCTGGGCTGAAAATCAAGGCTGCTTCTCTGTGTCAAAGTGACTTAGATCTTCCAGGCAAGTGTGAGATGGTTCATTCTTACTCATACAATTTCCAACAGTGAAGTTTCTGATAGTCACTGAT
>CAUYLG010059655.1:0-19260 GCA_963573385.1 Cacajao melanocephalus | reverse complement strand
GAATATGTTAAAGAGTGCAAGTATTCTGATATTGATTTCACAAAAGGACAAATGCTGGTAATAATAACATTTAACATCTAAGTTCAAGCTAGTGTATATTTAACAGGCAATTAATATGGCTTATGATAAGCCACAATGCACAAGGTATGCCCTTTGAGATAATGAACTAGTTTGGTCCACATTTCTAGAGTTGTCTGGGTAAAAAAAAATCAAAAACCAAAAACCATTTTAATTCAGCCAAGGATTTTGATGAATTTATTACTCCTAATGTGAAGCCAGTTAAAAAGTAAATGATGTACACCAATGAAGTATATTGTCACGCTGACTTTTGCATAAAAAGATGCCCTGCTGTTTGTGGAGTGATGAATGAGCACTGCAGGACAAATCAGACAAAATGTCACAGAATGTATTAATTTTGTCCATAAGTTATACTTTCTTATTCCATGATACAGCTTTCACTCTATAAAACTTTGTCCCCAAAGGAACTTTAAATCTGTTTTGTGCCTAAGAGGGAAAGAAAAAATGGAATCACTACGATGATTAAACCACATCTTTCTCTCTCTCTCTCTCTCTCTCTCACACACACACAGAGTCCCCAAAAACAAACAAAAATAAGCCACATCACACAAGTACCCTATCATATTACTCACTGCTGAGTACTTAGAGGTTGGAGGATGTGGGGGAGTCTTTATCAAAGTATGTAAGATCTACCCCTCACCAACTAAGAATATATTGAGTGACTAACAGACAAAGTTGGTAGCTGCTGCTAAATAATAGAATACAAAGTGAGCCATATGTCATTAAGTATCAATGAAACCTCAGTACTATATGCTTCAAGTTCTATTAGTGTTTTGTACACTGAGGCCCCAAATTATAGTGAGTCAGTGCAGAATATAGTGCTTCTGAGCATTCTTGCTCAGATGATTTCACTGATTTTACAGCACTGATATTGCTACACAGTCAGTCAATTTTTTAAGCCACCAAATACTTTACATTACCTTTCTTCAATGGAGGTTGAGTACGAAAATAACAAAAGATCAACTGTATTTACAAATAAAATTCCCTTTCTGCCACTAGTTATGCAGGGATTTTTTTCCCCCCACAAATTAGTTACACTAGTAACCTAACAGAGAACACAGACTTTGTAATAGTTTTCTTTCATACGTTAACAGTAACTACTACCATCTAAAGACAGCATAAATACTTATAAATTGCTGGTTCAAACTCACTCTCATTAAACTCAAGCTCTAACTCAAATGTGCATGAAGGCCAAGAACAGCACTGGCAATGATTTCCATATAAAGCAGTATTAAAATCTTCTCTATAATTCCTAGGTTTATTATCACACGATGCAGTTTTTACCTTTTTGGCTTGACAGTATTCCTTTTCCATTACTTTTCCAAGTACCCAGGGTCTTCTAGATGCACCTGAAGCTAATAAAGTTAAATAGTTAATTTCTTTTTCAAAGTATGATTAAATTGGTCATGAAAACGTAACTGCTAGAATCAAAACAGACTAACAAAGTTCTCATGAGTGGAAGAATATGTAAGACTTTAAAAACTGCTGAAATCACTGAAATGCTTAACAATTTACAAAACTAAATTCATGTTACTTTTCAAACAGTAACGTGTGTATAGCTTTTGTTATTCATTAAATATATATGATATGTCAAATCACAGAAATAACAGTTCAGGAAACACTAATAACCTAAGTACAAATCATGAACAAAGATCTAGGAATTCCAGGCTAACTCAATAGTGCCATCTATTGAAAGAACTAATAAAGATGAACTTTCCCATTTCTTTAGGCAAACAAAATGTATAGGTTCAAGACAAAATATTCATTTTTGAGGGGCAGTGTTTTTAATACAAGTTTGCAAAGGCAGCAACTAAACAGTTCTCACATCTGCATGACACAGTGTTTGGCAGAGCAGTGTGCATACCGTTGGTACTCAATAAATAACAAATAAGGGTTAAGAACTCCAGAAGGGTGGTACTTGTATCAAGGAAAGAAAGCTGAAAAATGTGGGAGAGGACAAGATGACAAGGCTAATCCTAGTCTTCATAAAGCCAAAATGTGACAAGCCAAGGGGTACTCATTCTCTTTTTAAATTCCAGAAAAGAAGCTGTCATATTAAAGTTGACTTTAAAAGTATTCAGGCAATAAAGTACGGATGCCCCTCAACTTAGGATAAGGTTATGTCCAGATTAAACCCATCCTATATTGAAAATATCTAAGCTGAAAATGCATTTAATACTTCTAATCTACCATACACTGTAGCTTAGCCTAGCCTCAGAACACTTACATTAGCCTACAGTTGGGCAAAATCATCTCACAAAAAAGCATATTTTAAAGTGTTGAATATCTTACGTAATTTATTGAATACTGTACTTAAAGTGAAAAACAGAATGGTTGTATGGATACTGAAAGCGGGGTTTCTATGACACTTTTGCACCATGGTAAAGTCAAAAAATCTTAAGTAGAACTACCATAAGCTGGGAACTGCCTGTATTTTGCTTAGGCTAAAGCCTTTGAAAGAAGGCATACAGATTTTTATTCCATAAAAATAATTTGGAAAGATATACATGAGAGGTATCTCAAATAAATAATCAGAAATGAGCCTAAGAATATGATCACATGACAGAAATATAAAAGCTTCTGGACAACAGGATGTGGAGCATACTCTGAAGAGCAAACTAGCACTTCACAGCCAATTACTAACATCCAAAAAGAATCATCTAAAACTAAATGTTTGTATGATGCCGGAAGAGTAATGAACCCCACTATCAATAAAAACACTCTGGTAATCCACTCTCCCAAGGCAACAATACAGGGGTAGATGACCCCAACTGGTATTCCTCAAAGGAAAAAAGGAAGGGGGGTTATTCATGGTTAAGTAAGACTGTTAAATAAATTCTTTTCTGCAGTACTTGTGAAAGCCTTTAAAATGGCAATGTGCATTTTAAAAAAGAATTTTTAAATGTTTCCCAGGTTTAAACACTGGACTCTTAGAAGATGAACATGGAAATATTGAAAGGTAATGGGGTATGATGTAACTTATCATCATATGGTTCTGGGGGAAAAAAAGTGTTCACACATTTGTATATGTTTATATATTAGATACATATACAAAGAGATATCGCAGGTGGGGTAAAATGTTAATAGGTGAATCTCGGTAAAGGAATATGGGTTTTCTTTGTACTATATTCATCTTTGCAACGTTTCGTAAGTTTAAAGATCATTTTCAAATAAAAAGTTTAAACAACTGAAAAACAAAAAACCCCATAGAAGACAAAAGAAATGTCAGGTTCGCTATTTTCAAGGTAAAAAGTATAAAGTAAAAATAGTAAGTTGTAAGCTATCTTCTCATTTTCATGGTTACATGATTACTGTAACCATGGATACTCTAAACAGCCCACCACAAACAGCCATGATGGAGCTGTCATAGGAAAGTGGCCTAGTTCAACAATAGGAATTTGCCTGCCTGGTCAACAAAGCAAAAGACCCTGTCTCTACAAAACAAAACAATACAAAACAAAAAAACTGGGTATAGTGGTGATACACATCTATAGTCCTTAGTCCCAGCTGCTCAGGAGGCTGAGGTTAAGAGGTTCTCTTGAGCCCAGGAGTTTGAGGCTGCAGTGGGCAATGATAGTGCCACTGCACTCCTGCCTGGGTGACAGAGCAAGAACTTGTCTTAAAGAAAAAATAGGCTGGGTGCAGTGGCTTATGCCTGTAATCTCAGCACTTGGGGAGGCTGAGGTGGGCAGATCACGAGGTCAAGAGTTCAGACCAGCCTGGCCAACACGGTGAAATCCCTTCTCTACTAAAAACAGAAAAATTAGCCGAGTGCACGCCTGTATTTCCAGCTACTCGGGAAGCTGAGGAAGGAGAATTGCTTGAACCTGGGAGGCAGACAATGCAGTGAGCTGAGATCACGCCACTGCACTCCAGCCTGGGCAACAAAGCAGGACTCCATCTCAAAAAAAAAAAAAAAAAAAAAAAAAAAGATATTTCACTTTGTTTGCATATCAGTCCAACTAGATTAAGAACATCAATCTAAATGGACTTGTTTTACTGTTAAAAATAATTGTTCTTTTTGAGTATTTTAAAAATCAAATAGATTAATAGACAGTGTTCCTTAGTATATTTTAACAAAACTTATTTCCGTTTTAAAAAAAATAAAGGTATAGAACAGTATAATGAAAAACAAGGTAGGAACACAGGATGATATAGGATAGACTAGACATTTTATAATTCAAGAAAACTTTTTTTTTTTTGCCAAAAAATGGTAATGCTTTTATATAAACAAATAAGCATATATTAATCTTGACTAATATGTATATGAGAATTTTCACAATATAATTTTGCAGCCGCCAGGATATGAGATGCCTGAATCAATGCACATTCTGATCAACTGGTCCATTATATAAGTTACACTCCTTAATTCTGAATTATAAATGGAATTCATTAAAATAATGTAGATAATGTAGGTTTTATAAAAAACAGATTAAATAGGGTTCCCTCTTAGTGAGTTAATTCTGATATAATAAACAGGGAAAAAAAATCTTTACTATGTAATTTCCTCCATTCCAGGTTTATATTTTAGTCATGGAATGACACTTACCACCCTCACCTGGTTTGAGATCCAGGGCAGGCAGAGACTCTGAATGTAGAAAATATAAAGTAGGACTAACAGTAAATAACACATAATTGTCATGGCGTTCGTCTAGGATGATGAGTACCAAATCTCCCACCTGAAAACTGAATAAAGAAATGCAATTTTATTGACTGAGAGTTACTTTCAATCCCCCTATTCTGAAAACTTAAGTATATAAGCTACAATGCTCAACTACATATTAAGATATTAATGCAATAATAAATTTCACATTTACATGATACTCTTTTTACATTCTGCCCAGCTCCTAATGGTACTGCTGGTCATGTACAGATGTTCAAAGGATGATGTCAGGGGCTGTCAAAGACCAAAATTTTCCTTAATAAAGTTTCTATTATCTAAAGTTAAGAAACTGGATGAAAGGCAGAAAAAGCACCCATTGTATTTATCCAGTCATAGAAAGATCTTTCTCTCCTTATCTTTCATTTCACGCCAAAAATTCAGAGGGACGTCTCATTTACAGTCACAGTGTCAAAGAAAAATTAGATCTTGCCTCCAAGTGTGGTGCTGTTCAATTAAAAGAAAAAGCAATTGAGATAGGTCCACATGTCAGATGCTTAATTAGGTCTAAACAAGTTGACAGATATTATTATTTTGGGGTACAAGCCCAAAAGAAGACAGAAAAAGAGAGAAGTAGATACAACCAATCACATGCTTAAGTGGTGTTTGTCTCTTTTACAGCCTTTTTTAGAACTGTTGTTCAAAACATCGACAGGCCTTGAAAATCAATCTCGTATTTTTCAGTTGTCAAGATCATTTAACTTGGTAGATCCTATACCTAATAAATCATCAAAATCAACTGGGGAAACTTTTAAAGTCTTTCATTTATGAAGTTATGCTACAAATACTTATTGACTACCTAACAACCATGTGGCAGGCCCTGTTTTGGCTAAACACCAAAAGCTAATAACTTAAAATGAAGAGATGGGGCCTCTATGAGGCAGTTTTTTTGGAGCTCATCTCTCTCTAGTCTCTGAAAGACTATTAATGAACTACCCATTGACATGACATACAACTGGTAAACACAGATACCACCCAGCCCTTTCAAATCATTGAGAGAAAACAGAATTTTAGTGAGATGTGAAAAGTCAGAATCAGATATCTGATGACCAAAAATGTGGTCAACAAATTTAGAAATAAAATACAAGAAGTAAAATAAAGGTTTTTAACTTTCACAACCATCCTGTCAGGAATAAAAGGCTGAACACTATTCATGAGTTGCTGCTAACAACGCTTTTATTATTCCAGAGCTCCATTCAAATAACCAAAGCTAAAGAAAAATTATAACCATAGGGTAATACAATGCAGGAAAATTATTAAACCATTCAACTGATAAATTCTGTAAACGAAAAATAAAATTCTAAGGCCCCCCCCCAACCAACAATCTGAATGGACTTCCTCCTCTAGGCCAGCCCAGTGCTCTCTAAATTTAATCTGAAAGACTGGTTCAAGCCATGACAGGAAACAGGGGTTGGACTTGCCTCATCATGTCCTCCTCCCTTTTAGAATTCAGGAAAAGCCAACAAGAATTTAACATTAACACAGATAAGAAATATTTACAAACAATTATCTCACAAGCCTGTTACCTTGAGGCTTCATCTTATGATAACCTGGTCTCCACAACCTCTTATCTTAACCTAGACATTCCTTTCTATTGATAACTCTTCCAACCAACTGCCAATCAGAAAACTTTTAAATCCACTCACATCCTGGAAGCTGCCCTCCCACCTTTCACTTGTCCTGCCTTTCTGGACCAAACCAACTTGTATCTACAATGTATTTGATTGATGTCTCATGTCCCCTGAAAATGTATAAATCCCCTGACCACCTTGCACACATGTTCTTAGGGGATCCTGAGGGCTGTGTCATAGGCCATGGTCACTCATATTTGGCTCAGAATAAAGCTCTTCAAATATTTTACAGAGTCTGACTCTTTGTTGACAATTTCATAGTTTATTATGAATTTGCAGCATATCAAAATCTAAAAGCGAAAAACGACGAAATACTGCAACTTAAATACAAATCAAGACTCTCCAATAGAGTTAACAAGACTAAGGAGATAAATGGGATTAAAAAGAGGTAGCACACACTGAAAAGTTAACTGGAGGAAAAGGCTTCAAGGATATTTATGTGAATCAAAATGTATAATAGGAATGTTTTGGCAATCTAAATGTTTCCAGAAAAACAATTTAGAAAAATCCTGCTTTCCAATAAAAAACTTTTACTACTACTGAATACAAAACCCTCAGCTCAGTGAACCTGGACCTGAAGGATCACTGTCACTGAAATACATTTACATTAACAATTCAAGTCAGTGAATTTTTTTCACAGAAAAATACTCACAAAACTAACATACTTACTCTCTAATAGCTATCTTTTCAGAATGCCTTGAGGATACTGAAGACATGCTCTGGGACATCTAAAAAAACAAAAAGTTTATGAACTTACACAATTTGAATACCACATGTGATTCATACTGCAAAAATTTCACTCACTGTTATACACATTAAAGCCTGTGTCCCAGCTTTAAAGAGCCCAAACTAATATAGTTCTTATATTCATTAATAATTCCTTTACTTCAATTAGCCAATTTGATTGGATTAAAAATTGATTTTAGAATCATATATTACATATTTAATCTTAAAAATAAAACAGAGAAAAAAAACCAAGTTTTTCAAGAAGACTTTGAAAATTCTAGTGCATTAGTTTTAAAATCTTTCCTTTTGAAATAATGACAACGACAAAAAACTAAAAAGATTTAAAATCTCCAGCCTGGGCAAAACAGTGATACCCTGTCTCTACAAAAAACACAAAAAATTAGCCAGGCACGATGGCTCACACCTGTAATCCCTGCACTTTGGGAGGCTGAAGTGGGTGGATTGCCTGAGGTCAGGAGTTTGAGACCAGCCTGGTCAACACAGTGAAACTCCATCTCTACTAAAAATACAGAAAATCAGCTGGGTGTGGTGGCAGGCACCTGTAATCTCAGCTAGTAGGGAGGCTGAGGCAGGAGAATCCCTTGAACCCGGGAGGCAGAGGTTGCAGTTAGCCAAGATTGCACCATTGTACTCCAGCCTGGAGTATAAGAACGAAACGCCGTTGGGGAGGGGAAAGGGGAGACGGGGCGGGGGGCGTGGGGTGGGGGGGGGAAGGAGCAGCGGGAGAGGGAGGGGAGGGAAAAATACAAAAAATTAGCTAGGCGTAATGGTAAGTGCCTGTGTTCCAGCTACCCAGAAGGCTAAGATGGAAGTTTCACTTGAGCCTGGGAGGCAGAGGTTAGAAGTATGCAGTAAGCAAAGACCACCTGGTGACCAACAAACAGGCCATCTGGAGGCAAAACTCTACCTGAGGAATTTAGAAGTAATTGAACTTTCCTAGCATCTGGTTCCAGGTGTCTTTCAAAAATGCTGTAAGTAACTAGAATTTCTATACATCACCGGAATGTATGCATGCCAAAATTCACTGAGCAACCTTTGCTGACACTGAGACACCAAAATGCCTACAAATGTAATCATTTATCATGACCTGCACGGCCAATATTGGTCCAAACCACCCTTAAGCTCCTACCTTAAGGTCCATATATGCTCGTAAGGAAAATTCACTGTGGCTCTCTCAGTCCTCTCTTGCCGAGGTGCCCCACTGCACTCTTCTGCAGCGTTCGTACTTTCTACTTTACTTTTTCAAACCTATACTGTTGTCAGTAAATACTTCTTAACAACCCAGAGTCAATCATTTGCGATGCCAGTGTTCTGACACCATGCCTGGCAACCAATCCTACTCTGGTTAAACTGGGGTAGGAGCATAAAGTTCTAAAAGCTGAGAACAAACCTCCTGTCTCATCTTCAAGGCAACTCCTGAGATGTCTCAGTTTAAAAAGTTGTTGTGAACAATCACAAAACAATAAAAGATGCAATAGCCAACCATTTCCAACCATTTCCTCTCCTGATCATGAGCACAATGAAATGGTACTTGCTAGCTGAAAAGCTATTGCCATAGCTCAGCGGGGACTGTTCTGCTCTTCAAATGGGCTTCAATCCTTTTATAAGACTTGGGGCTTGGAAATCAGGGTCTTTGAAGCTTGAAAGGGTGGTAAAAACATCTTTCCCAAGCAAAGTGAGTGCAATGCATGGTTGCACAAACCAAACAGGTAAGAATTTTTTTATTAAGTCTAATTTTGATGCTCTGAATTTCCTCCATTTCCCTCTGAACACTATCTGGTACAATGCGGGGTTCTCAATAGGTGTTTTTAAAAAGAGAAAAAAAAATAACTAGGAAGGCCTAAAATTGTAGAGCAGCTTACTAAAATTATCCAGAAAAGGCCAGGTGTGGTGGCTCATGCCTGTGATCTCAGCACTTTGGGAGGACAAGGCAGGCAGATCATCTGAGGTCGGGAGTTTGAGACCAGCCTGACCAACATGGAGAAACCCTGTCTCTACTGAAAATACAAAATTAGCCAGATATGGTGGTACATGCCTGTAATCCCAGCTACTGAGGAATCTGAGGAAGGGGAATCTCTTGAACCTGGGAGGCGGAGGTGGCAGTAAGCTGAGATCACGCCATTGCACTCCAGCCTGGGAAACAAGAACGAAACTCTGTCCCCTCCCCAAAAAATTATCCAGACAAATGGTCTATATCCTGCCAGTGAAGGTAAGATTGACTATCATTTTTAAGACCATAATTCAACTTTATTTAAATTTTTTAAAAGCTTAACTTTTTCATATATTATAAATGAAGATAAGGAAGAAAAAATATGTGAATATAGCTGTAAGTCTATGTAAAAGTGTGATTTCCATTTGGACACCTCTCTGAATGTGACTGTGATGCTCTCTGGGTCTGAAAGGCAATTTATTCTGTGAAACGAAAATAAATCTAGGGCCCCAAAAATCACTAAGCCAAAGGGAGGTCAAGCTGGGAACTACACCAGACAAACCTGCATCCCCTTTTATTCCTAAAATAAGATAGCTACAAAGACCTCATAATTTGCCCACAAGGAAATTCCCTGTGGACAAAGGACAGACAGAACTCAAAGTCATCCCTCTGGTTCCTCTGTTCACATGAGACAAATGCATACCTGACTGCCTTCTTGGCCATACTGTTTCACTAAGCCAGACCAAGGCATAAGTGACAATTCCTCTACCCTCCTCTGACATGTAAATGTGTATGGAGTGAAAGGCCAATCACAGATTCAAAAGAATGCAACCATTTATCTCTTATCTACCTATTACCTGGAAGCCCTCTCACCAGCTTCGAATTGCCCCATATTTCCAGAATGAACATTTTACACATACTGATTCATGTCTCCTGTCAAACAAAAATGTATAAAACCAAGCTGTGTCCTGACCACCTTGGGCACATGTAATGAGGACCTCCCAAGGCTGTCATGCGCTCATCCTTAACCTTGGCAAAACAAACTTCTAAATTGATTGAGAACTGTCTCAGATACTTTTGGGTTCACAATGAATAAACATATGCCAAGCATCTATAGTATATAAGTTACCATTCCAGATGCTAAGAATGTAGCAGTGTCCAAAACTGATGAAAATCCTTGCCAAAGAGAGCTTATATTCTATCGAGGATACTACATAAAATACATGTTGAGTCATGTCTGGGATAGGCAATTATTCTAAGTCTTCATGATAAAATTAATGATTCACAGTATAATCACTATAAAATATGTAAATTTTCCTGTTCAAGTTAAGGTATAAAAAAGGAGATGTTTCACTACAAGATATTTTCATTTTTTAAAAAACTAAATTCTAAAAAGTATTTCAAAACTTTCAAAAGTACTTGACACCTTAAACAGTTCCTATTACCTTGTAAACTGTAATTATTAGAATTTGAAAAAATAGTTATTGCTTTATTAAAACATATAATTGGCTGTAAAATGGGCTGTTCAAATAATTGGTTAAGTTCACAGGTTAAAGCCAAGACAATTGGCCACAGGCAGCAAAATTCTAGGCAATTCCAATTTGCCTGGAATTCCAGCATTTTGGGTGGCTGAGGCAGGCGGATCGCTTGAGCTCAGGAGTTCCAGACAAGCCTGGACAAGATGGGGAGAACCTGTCTCCACAAAAACAAAACAAAAATTAACCGGTGTGGCAACGCTTGCCTGTACTCCCAGCTGCTTGCTCGGCTGAGGCAGGAGGATTGCTTGAGCCAAGGAGACGGAGGCTGCAGTGAGCCAAGATTGCACCATCCTCTCGGCCTGGGTGACGGAGAGACCTTGTCTTGATTTTTTAAAAATTAAAAACAAAACAAAACAATAAAAACCAGGGCAATTTACAGTCTCACATGGGATCTCCTGCCTTTCAGGCACTTTTACTTAAAAATAAGATCTGTGAAAAAGGCTGGTGGCGCAGTGGCTCATGCTTGTAAATCCCAGCACTTTGGAAGTCCAAGGTGGGCAGATCACTTGAGGCCAGGGGTTTGAGACCAGCCTGTCCAACATGGCGAAATCCTGTCTCCACGAATTATGCAAAAATTAGCCAGGCGTGACGGTGCACACTTGTAATTCCAGCTACTTAGGAGGCTAAGGCACAAGAATCGCTTGAACTTGGGAGGTAGAGGTTGCAGAGAGCCGAGATCTCTCCAGCCTAAGCAACAGAGCAAGCAAGACTCTGTCTTAAAAAAAAATTCATGAAAAGATGTAACATATTAAAATTATGCACACTTGTGAGTAAATATATTAATCTTCAAAATGCTTATGAAGCATAGCTCAAAACCGATTTTTATGATTCTTTTAAAAAGAATCTTAGGTGCTTCAACCGGTCAGATCTATAGTCTTAAGTCTCGGCAAGACATTATTTAATTTCACACAAAGAAAAAAGTCCCACTCTACAGTCAGGTGGTATCTCTGGCCTGACTTCAGCATTCTGAAAATCAACAGGATTCAATGACCAACACAGATCAACAAACCTACTATAGATAAATCAGTCACAGCATACATCCTCTGATGGAATATCTTCATAAGGAAATATAATGCACATCATTTAAAAATTTTAAGACAAATTTACCAAGAAGAAAAATCTTACCAGTCGTTGATTTAACCGTTTATTTTCTTCTTCCTTCAGTTGCAAGGTCTGCAGGTGGAAAGAGAGACCTATGGTTTATCGTTCTACCTACTCAAATAAATCTAAACAATGATTGTCAACAAGTTCTTATCATCAGACAAAAATGTTCGGTTCTGGTATGAAAAGTTGATAGGCATATTATTTTCTATGAATCCTTTCCAACAGTTTTCATTATCTACTGGCTTAAATGAGAATCAGAGCAATTTCAGATACATTTACCAAGGGCTGTCAAACATTAATATGCATTAGAAACACCTGTGGAATATATAAATATGTAGCAAAATCTGAGGTCTATCCTCAGAGACTTTGTTAACTAAGTCATGCCTAAGAGAATGTATCTGGCATCTGTAACATACATCTCAGGTTATTCTGAGGTAGGAAATCACATAACCCTTTAATAACAGAACACATGCTATATTCAAATAAAGTTGTATAATTCTGAATTTGGATTTTTATCAGACAATTATGCTTGTAATGAAAAAAATGACATTGTTGAAAATCTTATAGACCTAAAGAATGAAAAGTAATCTATGAATAATGATCTGCTAAATGTGTACGAATTGATCTTATAGTACCCTTAATAAAGGGAACCCCTTTATTGTCAATTTTTTCTTGTCTATTTCAATTAATCTTTATTAAAAACAAAACTCCCTTCATTACTTATTTTTGTTTTTGACATTTCTAAAAAGTATTTAATACTTTTTGAAATAGATGTTTAAAACTGCTATTTATGTCATTTTGCTGAATTCTTAACTATTAGATTAAATTATTACTTTACATACTGATTTAATGAAAACTACCGACTTTTTTCTCTCATACAGACTTCATTCATTGGGAAAATTACAAAAAATGGGAGGGGCTGAAATACTGCCAACTGTTTAGCTACTAAGATCACAAAATGACAAGACTTCCCAAAACAATGACCACAAAGTTAATCATAAAAAGACTTAATTTATAAACACAAATAGTCTATGGCATGTTTCCAGAATGAAGTTTCTTTAACTGTATCTAAAAGTGAATATATTAAACATGGTACTTCAAGAAGAGAATTTACTTACTCGTTCTAACAGCATTATTCGCTGTTTTTCTTCAGACAACATATGAATATTTTCTCTAGAAGTGAAAGAATAATTTAATTTCAGTCTTTCAAATTCTAAACTTTACATTCTTCAATAAGATTTTGGAAATTTAAATTTTAATACAGGTCACTTTAATAATTTAAGGGTTTTCATAAATTTTCAAAGTCAGCTTCTTTCAGTTAGCATGTAATTTCAATGTTGCATATTCTCTGTAGCAGACCTACATCTATAAACCTTTTGAAATAATAAGTAAAAATTTGTGTATACATTTATCTAGAGATATCTTGAAATTTCTTATTTTTCTCAGGAATTAAGAACTACTCTTCTCCCTTTATGTGAAGGAATACATGTTACTGATAAAGTTGTAGTTCTTGAGTGGCTAAAGACTTCAGTTGATTTACTAAGTGGATGCTATGTACTCACTAGTTACTATGCCAGGTGTGAATTTGCCCATTACACTAAAATATCCAAAAACTAATCAGAAAAAAAATGCTATAAAATTAGAAAAGAGAAAAACAAATATTACTTAGGTTTTAAAATTCATCTACAGGTATAATCCCCCAATTATATTTTAAGCAACTTGATGCAAGGCAGGTATTCTGTCTTCTTCAACATGTTAATTCTTTAGGAAGTGGCTTTGCCTAATATAAAATCATAAAGATTGACTTCTATAAGAGTTTTATAATTTTAGCTTTTACACTTAAATCTATGGTCTATTTTAAGTCAACCTGTGCATATGTGAGGAAAGGGTCCAACTTCACCTTTTTGCATCAGGATATCCAGCTATGCTAACCCTGCACCACCTGCTGGATTTCCTTCATGGAACTGTTTCAACACCCTTGACCATAATGCAAGGGTCCAACTGACTATGAATACAATGGCTTATTTTCGACTCTCAATTCTATTCCATTGATATATATGTCAGACTAGCACTACAGTGTCTTATTACCCTCGCTTACAAATTTTAAAAGTCAAACAGTGTGAGACTTTGTTATTTTTCAAGATTGCTTTGGCTATTTTGGGACTCTTGCAATTCCGCATGAATTTTAGGATCAGCCTGGCCTTTTCTGCAAAAATCACAGTTCAGATTGATAAGAATTATGCTGAATTGGAAGACACATTTAGAGAGGGCTGCCATCTTAAGGAGATTAAGTCTTCCAGTTAGCAAACACAAGATGCTTTTCTATCTTCTTTAACTTTTTCAAACAAAGTTTTGTAATTTGTACAAGTCTTGAACTTCTTACGTTAAATCTATTTCTTAAGTATTTTTATCTTTTTGATGCTATCATAAAAGAAACTCTTTTAAATCCCATTTTTGGATGAGTAGAAAGAATGACTTTTCTTTTTTTTTAAGAGAGAGGGTCTTGTTATGGTGTCCCTGTTCACAAACTCCTAGGCTCAAGAGATCCTGCTGCCTCAGCCTCCTGAGTAGCTGGGACTACAGGTGTGCACCACCACAGGCAGCTCCAATTGATTTTTGCACACTGAGCCTGTATCCTGCAACATTAATGAACTAGTTTATTACTTAAAATAGTTTTTTTAGAGGAATCCTTAGGATTTGCTAAATAACAGATCAGGCTACATATGCAAATATCGTGTTTTATTTCTTCCTTACCAACCTAGATGCATTTCTTTCTTTCTTTTTTCTTTGAGACAAAGTCTTGTTCTGTCACTGAGGATGGAGTGCAGTGGTACAATCTCGGCTCACTGCAACCTATGCCTCTGGGTTCAAATGATTCTCCTGGCTCAGCCTTCCAAGTAGCAGAGATTACAGGCAGCCGATACCACACCCAACTAATTTTTGTATTTTTGGTAGAGACAGGGTTTCACTATGTTGGCCGGGCTGGTCTTGAACTCCTGACCTCAGGTGATCCACCCGCCTCAGCCTCCCAAAGTATTGGGATTACAGGCATGAGCCACTGTGCCTGGCCAATGCCTTTAATTTCTTTTTCTTGCCTAAGTGCCCTTGATAGAACTTCCAAGTATAACGCTGAGTAGCAGTGGCAAAAGCAGACCATTTCATCTTGATTTTAGGGGAAAAGCATTCAGTCTTACACCACTGAATATGATGTTAATTGTGGGTTCTCACAGATGCCTTTTAACAGGTTGAGGAAGTCAGTTCCTAGTTTGTTGAGTGTTTTTGTGATGAAAGGCTTGTTGGGTTTGGTCAAATGGTTTTTCTTCATCTATTGAGATAATTGTGTGCTTTATTGTCCTTTCATTCTACTGATATAGTGTATTACATAAACTGATTTTAGATGTTAAACCAACCTTGCATTTCTGAAATAAAGTCAATTGAAATTCCTTTTGTATTCTGCCATACTGGATCTATTAATATTTTCTTGAGAATATTTATATAAATAGTTATAAAACATGTATTTTTTTCTTGTGATATATTTGTCTGATTTGGTATTGGCATATAATACTGGCCTCAGAGGATAAGTTGGGAAGAGTTCTCTCCCACTTTTTAAAAGAGACTATAAAAAAAATTGGCATTGGTTGGGCAGTGTGGCTAGTGCCTGTAATCTCAGCACTTTGGAAGGCCGAGGTGTGTGGATCACCTAGGTCAGGAGTTCAAGACCAGCCTGACCAACATGGAGAAACCTCATCTCTACTAAAAACACAAAATTAGCCAGGCGTTGTGGCACATGCCTGTAATCCCAGCTACTTGGGAAGCTGAGGCAGGAGAATCGCTTGAACCTGGGAGACAAAGGTGGGGTGAGCCAAGATTGCAACATTGCACTCTGGCCTGGTCAACAAGAATGAAACTGCCTCAAAAAAATGGCATTAATTATTTAAAAGTTTTTATATTTTATCTTTTATTAAAAATATTAACCACCAGACTTCTGCTGTTTATAGTGTTTTCTGTTGTAATAAGGTTTTAAATTTCAATGTAATATTATTTTCCAAGTGCTCTCCTACTCTGATTTCAGAGTAGTCTTTTATTTTAAGAAACTCTGTAAGTTCAAAACATATTTAGTCTTTACTACATCTATCATTTGTTTTTATATACAATGTAAAATATGGGCCACCTCCCAACAATAGGTAACCAATGACTCTAATGTCCCATTCTGAGGAGTCCATCCTTTATCAAACTGATTTAAAATGTCACATGTAGATTTCCACATATATCCATTGGTTTGTTTCAAGATTACTAATTTTATTAATCTATTTGTCTGTGGCTATACTAATAATGTACTGAATTAAATACTACCTAGGTAGTTTAAGACTATACCTTAACACATAGCAGGACAAATCTCTACTCTGATCTTTATTTAGAAATGCTATCAATTATTTTAATACATTTTTAAAATATAAATTTTAGCATGAAACATCACTTTTTACCTAACATATTAGAATTTTAGTTGAGTAATAGATTAAAACACTGAATACATCTGAGGAGAAAAAGGATATCTTCATAATACTCCATTTCCATCCATCTTTCCACATATAGCTTTCAGGCCATTCATAAAGTTTCAGTTTTTTCCACAAAGTCTTGTATATTTTTGTTAAATTTATTACAAATTATTTCTTAAAATTTTTATTGGGATCTTTTATACAAATTCAAATCAGCTTTTGCTGGTAAATATGCAAACTACTCCTCTTTGGAAATATCTATGACCTACACTGATGTACCCTGTTAATTCTAATATTCCTTTAGGTCTTTGTGGTTTGTAAAGGATATTGTCTGAAAATGATGACAGTTAAGTGTTTACAAATTTTATTTGTCTTGCTGAATAGCAATGGTAACAGCTGGCATTCTTACATTCTTCCTGAATTTATGGAAAAATTTCTAAATGTTTCAATATGAAATACAATGCTTGCTATGCCTCTCAAATATCCGTGCAAATAAATAGAAAGTTCTCATCTACTCCTAATCTGCTAAGGATTTCTTTGGTTAAACTATTAAATAAATGAGCACTGCACTATATAAACTGTCATTTCAGCTACTACTGATATGATTCTATAAACCTTCTCACATAATCGAGTGAATATGGTAACATATGCTACTATAGTTACTCCTCTGGCATTCCTGAAGTAATCCACTGGTCATGATGACCGTATCATCACAAAAACACATGGCATTTGATCAGCTAAAACTGTCTTTAAAATTCCTTATATTTATAATTCACAGGTGAGATTAACTTATATCATGTTCTCTGTAATTTTTAAAACTATATCTGAGGTTATGTCCCTCTTTTCATTATACATATTTATTTGTACCTTATATTTATTTCAGTATCTACTACACAAATTTTATTTTATTGTGGCTCATCTGCTCTTATTAATTCATTTAAAAACTAAAGGCACTTGAGGCTATACAGTTCTCTCAGAGTACCACTTTGATTATATCTCTCAGTTTTTGATACTTTAGTTCTGAATAACTCAATTTTCATGTTTATAACAAAACCTACATATGATCTCACTCATATGCAAAATCTTAAAACGTTGATCCATGGAAGTAGAGAGCAGAACAGTGGTTACCAGAGGCTGGGAGAGTACAGAGGACAGGAGATGAGGAGAGGCTGTCAACGGGTATAAAGCCACAGCTAGATAGGAAGAGTAAGTTTCAGTGTCCAATAACGTACTGTAGTATCTCAAAACAGCTAGAAGAGAACGTTTTGAATGTTCTCACCATGAAGAAATAATAAATGTTTGAGGTGATGTGTTAATTACTCTGATTTGATTATACAATGTATACATGTAACTACATCACAATGTAAACCATAAATATGTATAATTTAGTGTTAATCAAAAAGCCTAAATTCTGCTAGCTTTTTAAAGCCTTTTGCTTTGAATTGCTTTTATATTTTTTCCTTCTGTATCTTTCTGAATCATATTATAGTAAACTTTCTATATCATTTGGCTCTAGGTACCTCTCATACGTAGAATGCAGTTGGACGTATTTTTTTCTGAGACGTTTTAATAAGGTAGTTCACTTTTTTTCACACATGTCTGGACATATTTCTGTCATTTAGGTTTTCTAAATAACCATGTTTTCTTGATTTGTTTATATCTTGGTTTTTGAATTACATTTTTTTGTTCTATTTTATTTTTAATATACATTCTTAAGCCTTATATCCTTTCAAGTCTAAAGGTAACCAATTTCTATTACTTTCCTTTGAACCAGAAAGACAGAAACCTAAATAATTTTATTAAAAAAAGAAAAAAAACAGAAAAAAGAACCCCAAAACTCCCCTGCCGAAGTTTCTCTAAGGTCAGGCAGATAATGGGCTTAAATGAAGATGCAATTGACTGCTTTCCTCTTAGTGGGCAGGGCGTGGGGTATGAAGGACACTGCACTTACTGGTTTCTTACTGTGTACTAGATCTTCTCACAGGGGCTTATTAAATTTAATGCCCAAAGCAACCCTGCTGGTGTATCATAACTGTTATCTTGTAGATGGAAAAAAGAAGGGAAGATGGATAACTTGCTCAAATTCCCAAGCAGGTGTCAGATTCAGGACTTGAACCTGGATCTGTTCAAGCAACGGAGACTATATTGATACTCTATGATATATTTTGGTAATCACTTGTTCGAATTACTTTGCTCTACTCTTCTATCTCATATAGGGGTGAAGTTCTATTTTATTTTTGCCACTGGGCATAATTCTTTGTGTGGCATAATGATCTGGACTTTCTGCCCTTGGAATCTCAGTTCCCATATCTGAAATCCCAGAGGTACAACTGGAAATGCAAACTCTACTTGCAAGGTCCTTTGGAAAGGAGCACTTTCTCCTTCCAGTTCTGTATCTCCCATAGATATTAATTGTAAGCACAATTTTAGTAGTCTTTCACTATATTCAATGAAGAACTGTTGAAGAAAGTTCTAAATTCCAGTAAGCTCTGCAAGATTTCAATGTAATTCAGTAAACATTTGCTATATATAAGTAAACAAATAATAGTAATAATAAAACTGCCCTGCCTTTCCTTGCCAAAATGAATATATTCATTACTACAATAATCTCTTTATAGGTAATGGATCCCAAAATGTCAACATTCCTTGTAAATAAGAATGGCTCAGCACTACTGCCATGATCTTGATCTTGGCAGTATAGGATAATTCTGGTGCACATATTATGTATAATATAAAAGTATCCCAAAATAACTCACTCAGTAACGTTTTCTCACATTTACAGTTTAAGGAATTAAAACAGCACAACTTTCAGATATATAGGCTGTGGACAACCAGTAATACTAAAAATATTTTCTCTCTTCAGAGCTTTATAACTTATGGAATTCCACTAGTGCTTTAAAAGTCTTAAACAATAGTTGAAAACAGCCATACTTACTGTACAGACATCATGCTTGTCTCCATTGCTGAATCCACTCTTCCTTCATCTGCTGTTTCCAGAGCGGATCTATCTGATTCACCTGGGAGTTCAGGTGCACAAGCTCCATAAAGTTCTGGGGCTGCAGCTACATATGGTGAA
>CAUYLG010059651.1:0-12857 GCA_963573385.1 Cacajao melanocephalus | reverse complement strand
TTGGCCCCCACTCTCTTCTGGCTTGTAGAGTTTCTGCAGAGAGATCTACTGTGAGTTTGATGGGCTTCCCTTTGTGGGTAACGTGACCTTTCTCTCTGGCTGCCCTTAGCATTTTCTCCTTCACTTCAACCCTGGTGAATCTGACGATTATGTGCCTTGGGGTTGCTCTTCTTGAGGAATATCTTTGTGGTGATCTCTGTATTTCCTGGACTTGAATGTTGGCCTGCCTTGCTAGGTTGGGGAAGTTCTCCTGGATAATATCCTGAAGAGTGTTTTCCAGCTTGGGTTCATTCTCTCCATCACATTCAGGTACACCTATCAAACATAGATTAGGTCTTTTCACATAATCCCATATTTCTTGGAGGTTTTGTTCTTTTCTTTTCACTCTTTTTTCCTCTAATCTTGCCTTCTCATTTTATTTCATTGAGTTGATCTTCAATCTCTGATGTCCTTTATTCTGCTTGGTCAATTCGGCTATTGAAACTTGTGTATGCTTCGCGAAGTTCTCGTGGTGTGTTTTTCAGCTCCATGAATTCATTTATATTCCTCTCTAAGCTGTTCATTCTTGTTAGCATTTCATCAAACCTTTTTTCAGGGTTCTTGGTTTCTTTGCATTGGGTTAGAACATGATCTTTTAGCTCAGAGAAGTTAGTTATTACCCACCTTCTGAAGCCTGTTTCTGTCAGTTCATCAGACTCATTCTCCATCCAGCCTTATTCCCCTGCTGGTAAGGAGTTGTGATTCCTTGAAGGAGAAGAGGTGTTCTGGTTTTGGGCATTTTCATCCTTTTTGTGCTGGTTTCTTCCAGTCTTTGTGGATTCATCTACCTGTGGTCTTTGTAGTTGGTGACTTTCAGATGGGGTCTCTGAGTGGACGTCCTTTTTGTTGATGTTGAAGTTATTTCTTTGTTTTTAGTTTTCTTTCTACCAGTCAGGCCCCCCTGCTGTAGGACTGCTGGAGGTCCACTCCAGACCCTGCTTGCCTGGGGATCACCTGCTGTGGCCTGTGCATTTTTGCTGGTAACTACAATCCAGAGCTGTTCCTATTTGGCCATCTTGGCTCCTCCCCTGCCCAGCTACTTTTTTAAATTAATTTTTTGTAGAGATGGGGATCTCCCTATGTTTCCCAGGCTGGTCTTGAACTCCTGGACTCTAGCGATCTTCCTGCCTCTGCCTCTCACATTGCTGGGATTGCAGGTTTGTGCCACTGCACGCGCCCAGTAAGTGCGCTGGCTCCCTGGAAACACAAGTCCCCACTGGCTTGGTGATGCCCTCGCGGTCACAGGCCCCGCCTGGCTGAGCTTGGACTCCATCACAGAGGCAGCTGGAGGCGCAGGTGAGGCAGCGGTGCAGACAGGACCAACAAGGCCAGGCAGCCCCAGGTGGCAGCCACTCCCACAGGGTGCAGGATGTCAGGGGGTTCCCTGGAGCCGGGTGCCCTGATGAAGGCGCTGCCTCTGTGCAGGCGGCCGCTGCTTCCCATGGAGCCCGCCTCCGTTCGCCTCTCCTCCTCCAGCTACAGCTACTTTAACACATTTTTTATAGAGATGGGGGGGTCTTGCTATGTTGTCCAGGCTGGTCTTGAATTCCTGGGCTCAAGCGGTCCTCCTGCCTTGGTCTCCTGAAGTGCTGGGATTTCAGGCATGAGCCGCCGTCGCATAAGAGTGCCTGTGGTCTTTCTGCAGCACCAGGTGGCCAGAGTTGCAGAAAAGACCACCCTCCGGGGTTAGATTTGCCTCGGGAGAGATTCCTCAAATACACTTCACCTGGAGAAGCACTTAGGATCATTTCTTGGGTTAGGAATTCTCCCATCAAGGAGAAGAGAAGAGCAATGAGGTTACCCAGAACCCTCATGGGGCTGACTTTGGGTATTATATATGTTTGTTTGTTTGTTTTTGTTTTTTTGAGACGGAGTCTTGCTCTGTCACCCAGGCTGGAGTGCAGTGGCACAATTTCGGCTCACTGCAAATTCCACCTTCTGGGTTCAAGCGATTGTCTTGCCTCAGCCAGCTGAGTAGCTGAGACTTTAGGTGCCTGCCGCTATGCCTGGCTAATTTTTGTATTATTACTAGAGATGCGGTTTCACCATATTGGCCACGCTGGTCTTGAACTCCTGACCTCGTGATCTGCACCCCTCAGCCTCCCAAAGTGCTTGGATTCCAGGCATGTGCCACCGGGCATGGCTGTAATACTTTTTTTCTAATTGGAACTTTGGACACAGAGTGGCCCAGCTGCCTTATGCAAGGCAATGATAAGGTTTTCCTTGCCCATCTCATTGGCACTTGGAAAGAATTTTTAAATGTATGTCCTAATTTCATCATTTCTCCAAAAGTCATTCAGGAGCAAGTTATTTAATTCCATGTAATTGTCTGGTTTTGAGAGATATTCTTGGTATTGATTGCTATTTACATCCCACTGTGGTCTGAAAATGTGATTGGTATAATTTCTACTTTTTTGAATAATGGAGACTTGCTTTGTCATCAAGTATGCGGTTGCTGTTAGGGTGTGTTTCATGTACAGGTAGAAGAATGTATATTCTTGGGTTGGTGAGTGGAGTACCCTGTACGTGTCTATTAGGTCCAATTGATCAAGTGTTGAATTTAAGTCCAGAATTTAACAGTTTTGTGCACTCATGATCTGTCTGACACTCAGTGGGGGTGTTGAAGTCCCTCACTGTTAATCGTGTGGATGTCCAAGTGTTTTCATAGATCTAGAAGTACTTGAGGATCTGGGTGCTCTGATGTTGGGTGCATATATATTGAGGATATTTAAGTCTCTGGATTGCGTTGAGCCCTTTGTCATTGTGGAATGCTCTTCTTTATTCCTGTATTTTCTTTGTGTTGTTGGTTTAAAGTCTGTTTTACCTGATATAAGAATAGTGATTCCTGCTCTTTTGTGATTTCTGGTTGCATGATAGATCTTTCTCCAACCCTTTACTTTAAACCTATGGGCGACATTTTATGTGATTTAGGTCTCTTGAAGACAGCAGATTGATGGGTCTTTTTTTTTTTAATCCGTCTTTCCACTGTATGTCTTTTAAGTGGGACTTTTGGACCATTTAAGGTTAATATTAATATGTGAGGTTTTGATCCTATTGTTTTGATCCATAATTTTTATTGTTAGCAGCTTTATAGGGCCCGTGGCCTCTGCACTTAAGTGTGTTTTTGAGTTAACATGAATTGCTATTTTGATCCTATGGTTTTTTGTTGTTGTTGTTTTGTTTTGAGACATTCTTGCTCTGTCTCCCAGGCTGGAATGTAGTTGGTGCAATCTCGGCTCACTGCCTTTGCAACCTTGGCCTCTTGGGTTAAAATGATTCTCCAGCCTCAGCCTCCTAAGTAGCTGAGATTACAGGTGTGTGCCACCATGCTTGGCTACTTTTTTGTACTTTTAGTACAGAAGGGGTTTCGCCATGTTGACCAGGCTGGTCTCGAACTCCTGACCTCAGATGATCCACCCCACTCTCCTCCCAAAGTGCTGGGATTATAGGCCTGAGCCTCCCTGCCTGGCCAGGCAGGATCTTCTGGGTATATTCCTGTAGCCCTATGTCCTTCTGTCAACAGGTTTTATGTCAGGCTATGCAGTTTGACGTGCAGGCCTGTAGATGGCACTTACGGGTAAGAGCCAGCTGTGGCAAATGGAGGTGGGTGCATACTTGATCCTTGTTTAGTGGGAGAAGTTCTCTGTTGCCTCAGGCAATGGCCTACTCCATGAAGTGCACAGTGGTCTGAGCTCCCTGTTCTGCCCTGTGGAAGGGATTAATATTAGTGGGGCCTGTCCAGGCAGTAATCTCGCACTTTGGGAGGCTGAGGCGGGGGGATCACCTGAGGTCAGGAGCTCAAGGCCAGCCTGGCCACCATGGTGAAGCCCAGTTTCTACTAAAAATACAAAAATTAGGCAGGCATGATGACGGGCACCTATAATCCCAGCTACTCTGGAGGCCTAGGAGGGAGAATCACTTCAACCCGGGAGGCAGAGGTTGCAGTGAGCCAAGATTGCACTATTGCACTCCAGCCTGGGCAACAGAGCAAAACTCAGTCTCAAAAAAATATATATATATTGAATGAATGAATGAATGGTTACATAAGTATGTAAGTGGTGGAGGGGGAAACAACTTCCTTACACAGATTCCTGCTAGTAGTCGTTGGTGGAATCAGGTGGCAGTTGTGAAGAGAGGCTAAGGCGGGTCAATGCAGGTGTGATGAGTAGCAGTATGTTAGGTACCCTCAGGGTATATCCCTCATACTACTCAGTTACAAACACCAAATGTTAAATGCATTTTGAAAAGTTTTATTATTTGTTTAATATTTTATTTATTTATTTATTGAGACGGGGTCCTGCTGTTGTTGCCCAGGCTGGGTGCGGTGGCGTGATTTCAGCCCACTGCAACCTCCGCCTCCCGGGTTCAAGTGATTCTCTGCGTCAGCCTCCTGAGTAGCTGGGATTACAGGCACCCGCCAGCACGCCCTGCTAATTTTTGTATTTTTAGCAGAGATGGGGTTTCACCATCTTGTCCAGGCTGGTTTTGAACTCCTGACCTTCTGATCCACCCACCGCGGCCTCCGAAAGTGCTGGGATTACAGGTGTGAGATACTGCACCTGGCATTGTTTGTTTTAAATGGACAGATAACATGGTATGATTTCATCAAGTGCAACAGGATGATTTGAAGTGTTATATACATTATGGAATGAGTGGGTCTAGCTAACTAACAACTGCATTACCTTACAGAATTATCATTATCAGTATAGCTTCCATCTGTACACTTTTCAAGAATATGACATATCATCATTAACTATAGTCAGCCTGCTGGGCTATACAATAGATATTTCTTAAGTTTATTTCTTTTATCTAACTGTCATAATGTATCCTGTACGTAGGATCTCCCCTCTCCCCTCCCTCCCAGACTCTGATCACCACCATGATACTATTTCTATGAGATCAACTTTTTTAGATTCCGCCAGTGAGTGAGATCATGTGGTATTTGCCTTTCTGCGCCTTGCTCATTTCACTTAACGTCATGTCTTCTAGGTTCATTATGTTGTTGGAAATAGCGGGATTTCATTCTTATGGGCGAGAATATTCTGTTGTGTTTACATACCACAATTCCTTCCTTCATTCTTCCATTGATGGGCATTTACGTTAGTTCCATATCTTGCCTATTGCAAAAAGAGCTGCAATAGACATGGGATTGTAGAGATCTCTCTCACATACTGGACTGATTTCTTTTGAGTATGTATCCAGTAATGGGATTTCTCGGATTATATGGCAGATCTCTCTCTCTGTCTCTCTCTCTTTTTTTTTTTGAGATGGAGTGTTACTCTTGTTGCCTGGGCTGGAGTGCAGTGGTGTGATCTTGGCTCACTGCAACCTCCTCCTCCCCGGTTTGAGCGAATCTCCCTCCTCAGCCTCCCGAGTAGCTGGGATTATAGGTCTACCTTACCATGCCTGGCTAACTTTTTGGCTTTTTAGTAGAGACGGGGTTTCACCATGTTGGTCAGACCGGTCTCAAACTCCTGACCTCAAGTGATCCACCCTCTTCAGCCTCCCAAAATTCTGGGATTACAGGCATGAGACACTGCACCCAGGCCTCTTTTTCATATTTTGAGGGACCTCTCCAAGTGCTAAATTTATCTGGAGAGACTTGGCAGAGGCCGACGTGACGAGGTCACCAAGGCGAACAGTGTGGACCCTGGCACGAGGTCCTGAGGCGAGCATGGCCTTGTAGCTGGAGTCTTCCTGACAGTGGAGGTGAACGGAGTCTACTCCTGAGGAGCCACAGGACAGACACCAGGGAGGGTCCTTCTATGGAATGTCGAGGGCGGGGAAGCCAAGGACGACAGAGAAGCAAATTAAGCCTGGAGAGGAAGAGAGAGGCATGACAAGGAATAGAGTGCATGCTCCTGGATGGGGATTCCGAGCCAGAAAGGAAAAGGGGACGGGGAGGGATCACTGGACATAGGCGTTGGGTCTCTGGATTGAGCAGTAGTGTCCTGTCAACATGCCTTGTCTGCACTGAAGGGCATTATGGTTGTTTCACAGGACAGCATCTTGTTGGAGCGGAAGCCACACTGGAGAATTTAGGGACAGTGTGCGCCACGTCAGGCAGCTCGCTCTGTTACTTTAGTGAAACACTATTGATTCTGCGGTGATATACAGAAAGCAGTGTCGATAGGTCAAACATGGTAAAATTTAACAGTTGGGGAGTCTGTGTAAGGAGAAAAATACATATATTTGAACATTTCAAAATAATTATTTCGGATATGAACATGATTCTATTTCTAAATTTTGTTTTTCTTTTTGAGATGGAGTCTTGCTCTGTCACCCAGGCTGTAGTGCAGTGGCACAATTTCGGCTCACTGCAACCTTTGCCTCCTGGGTTCAAGCAATTCTTGTGCCTCAGCCTCCCAAGGAGCTGGGACTACGGGGGAGCACCCCCACGCCTGGCTACATTTCTGAATTTTAAAAATGTGTTAGATATTGCTAATATATGTTTATTAGTTGCAGTAGTTTATGAACATTTTCAAAATAAATATATTTTATCTAATTTAATTTAAAAGTACAAAAATAAACATATTTTAAGCTTAAAAAAGATCAATTTACCTCCAGCAAGAAAGACTGCAAAAACTCACAGAAGTACTTTATACTGATTACAAATGATACCAAGCCAACAGGTTCACAACACAGAACCAGGAGCAGCAGAAGTGATGAGCATGTGCATACATGTGTAATCTGTACTTTATTTCTCATTTCCATGAGAGACCACTGGTTCTTAATGGCAAAAACAGTATTTATGGTGGATTATAACATATACAGAATGGGGACAGAGAAAATAACTCCACAGAGTCTGCAGGAGCATATATGGATTTACACAGGTTCTTACATATTCTGGTAAGTGGGAAATAGTATTCTAATGAAGTGTAGTACTTTAGGAATCCATAAAATGATGGCCACGATACCACTAAAAATAGTTATACCTTAACACTACTAAGTTACAAATAAACAACCCTGGTTTATTAAACAAACCAGGTATTCCCAAAGAATGCAAGGGAAAAACAAAGAGAGAAAACAAGGAGGGAAAAAAGTTCCTCGCTTTGATTTTCAATGATGAAAACTAAAAATCCAAATAATAAATCCATGGCTGGAAGCTGCCTCAGCCTCCTTAGCACTACTTCACCCATCTGTCCAGTGACGTTTACTGAGGGTCAGCCATTTAAAGAAAATCTGCAAGGTTTAAGAGAAGTGGACACCATTGTTTTCCTGCAAAATACAGCATTTTGGAAGAAATGTGTAAACTAAAAATATAAAAAGTAACTGGGAAAAGCACACCAACCCTCCTTGAGGTCTCTTGTCTTCATCTGTAAAATAAAACCTCTACACGTCCTTGAGGAAAACTTAACCTGGATCCATGGGGATTAAATTATATACCAGTGTGTGTCCTGGATTAGTTCTGTGCACACTGAGATAAATGTCGTGGAAACTCTTTACATATTCCCGAAGAAATGTGTTTTCTTTTAAATAGCTCCACTGGCAGAGGGGCAAACTTCCTTTCTTCAAAATGTCATTAATCTTTTCTGAGCTCATAATTTCATCTATGCAGAGCCAGATCCCCAATGCCCAATGCAGCAGCAACGTCCCATTGAGTTTCTAAAATTATTGTGGGCCAGGCATGGTGGCTCACGCCTATAATCCCAGCCATTTGGGAGGCCAAGCTGGGTGGATGGCCTGAGCTCAGGAGTTCAAGACCAGCCTGGCCAACATGGTGAGACCCAGTCTCTACTAAAAATACAAAAATTAGCTAGGCATGGTGGTGTGTACCTGTAATCTCAGCTATTAGGAGACTGAGGCAGGAGAATTGCTTGAACCCAGGGGCAGAGGTTTCAGTGAGCTGAGATCAAGCTACTACACTCCAGCCTGGGTGACAGAGTAACACTCCGCCTCAAAAAAAAAAAAAAAAAAAAAAGGCTGGGTGTGGTGGCTCATCCCTGTAATGCCAGCTTTTTGGGAGGCCAAGCGTGGTAGATCACCTAAGGTCAGGAGTTTAAGACCAGCCTGGCCAATATGGTGAAATCCGTCTCTACTAAAAATACAAAAATTAGCTGGGCATGGTGGTGGGCACCTGAAATCCCAGCTACTCGGGAGGCTGACATGGGAGAATCACTTGAGCCTGGGATGCAGAGGTTGCAGTGAGCTGAGATTGTGCCATTGCACTCCAGCCTGGGCGACAGAGTGAGATTCCATCTCAAAAAAAAAGAAATAAAATTATCGTGGGTTGTATGTCAAAAATGATACTCAGAAAATGATTCTGGAGTAATTACGGCCATTGTGGAAGCTATCTTCTATATTTATCATTTTAGCCAGGATTTTCCATAGACCAGAACCTAGACATGGCAGGATCCCTAAGGATGAGTAGTAAGGGGCAAACAGTGGGGAAACATGAACTGAAAACAACTGAGACATTCATCAACCATAGACGAGAATACAAAAATATAGTCATGGAAGAAATAAGAAGAAGGTTCAGCATGTAAGAAGTGACAAAGGTGAGAACCAGCATCAGGACGGTGTGGGTGGCTCTGGTCTCAGGCGGGCATTTGTGGCGTTGGTTGGTGGTGTGAAGATGCCACAGTCTCTGGCGGTGTCTGTGCAGGAGAAGAATCGTGGAGCCACTGGCCCAGCCCATGAGGCCAATAAACGCAGCATCAGGTGCTAACCGCAAGAAGGCTACGCTTACACTGGTATATGAGAAAGAGCACAACAAATTGCCTTGGGTGTCATTATCATCGTTTGCATACTGTGGACCAGTGACTGTCACAGGAATATAGGCATTCAACAAGACGCTGAACATCCAGCAGGTGCAGCAGAAAGGACCGATGGCCTTGGGGGCTCTTCCTCTGAGTGTCACTCTCCCTGGGCTCCCAGGGCTGAGTGATAGGTACCAATAGGTGCTCAGGACACAGGTGCAGCACAGGGTGGAGCTGTAAGCCACTAGGCGGGTGTAATACACGAGTTTACACTCAAGACTGGACAGGGGATTCCCTAGAACAAAAGACACCACTGTGTGAGGAATCCCAGTGGAGAGAAGAACCAGGGAATTAGCCACGGCCACGTGGGCGAGAATCTTGTGTGTGGACCTCAGTGTGTGGCCAGTCAAGATTGGAGAGGCATTACGGAGGAATAGAATGACATTGGCCAGAGTCCCAACCCAAATCTGGAAAAGAAAGATGGATTTCAGAACCCCTTCCCTTGGGGTGCCTAGGACATGGTACTGAAAAGACATGGGGAGGATTTCAGAGTGGCCGAGAGTGAAGATTCAGCTAAGCCAGTGATGGCATCAGCACTCTTCCTAATATTTGATCTCCAAAAGAATTTTTTGGCTTTTGTTTCTCTCTGAAAATGTAGACACTTCTATTCCACAGAAGAAGCTGCACATGGAGAATATATGCTCCCGAACCAATTTCACATTTTGCCGTTTTACTGGACGTTTCTTTCTAATTACTATTATATTCTGACTCCCCATCAGAATGGAAGGTTGATGAATTTAGAAGCCATGTCTGTCTTGGTCAACAATGAGGAGACACTGTTGAAATGAATGAGTGAAGGAGACAAGCATGAGGATGCCGTGTGCCACATTTGAAATTCATGACCATCCTGTTGTCATCTCAATGCATTAAGATAATGCAACGGAAAATGTAAAATCATGTTCAGGTTATAAGATGACCTAACTCATTACAATTGCATCCAGGCACGGTGGCTCACACCTGCAATCCCAGCACTCTTGAGAGGCCAAGGTGGGAGGATTGCTCTAAGCTAGGAGTTCAATACCAGCTTGGGCTACAAACTGAGACCCCGTCAGTACACAAAATACAAAAAATTAGCCAGGTGTGGTGGTGTGTGCCTGTAGTCCTGGCTATTTGGGAGTCTGAGGCAAGAGGATTGCTTGAGTCCAGGAATTTGAAGCTTCAGTGAACTATGATTGTACTGCTGCACGTCAGCCTGGGAGACAGAGCAAGATCCCATCTCTAAAAAGAAAAACCAAAAAACCCAAAAACCAAAAAAATTGCAAGAGGATTAGTTGTCGAATTTTGAGAACCCAACAATATTCATTGTAGTAACTGGATACAAAATCTTTAAAAAAATCAGTAGCTCTTTGATACACAAGATCAAAGTTTGTGGATATTCTGTTCAGTATGGAAAGTGCACCTCTTGAGCAAAGGATTGCGATTATTAATAATTTCACAGAGGTTCACCTGCTGAGAAGTTAGGGCTTATAGATATTTTTTTTGAGTGGTCTCCAGTCCTCTTCTCCTTATTCCAAAATAATGACTAATCATTAGACCCATTGTTCTGCCAGAGTTTTACATCTTCACTAGCTTTTGAGTTCCTGTGTTTTGTTGAGTCCTTAATTAGTTCTGGATTTAACAGATGAGAGTGAGTGTATTTACTTCAGCTCAGTGTCACCCATAGCCCAGCAAAGTGTGATATCAAGTTTGAACAGAGCTCCTATAACTGAATAACAAGATTATGTGAGATTATATGAGATATGACACAAAGATTGACATATTCTAAAGGAATAGTGTCTTCTAGAGGCAGTAATTACTTAATTATACTTGTAGAATCCAGACACCATTGTCAGCTACACAAAAAAGATATGAACTTTAAACAAACCCCCAATATTACCAAAACTCCTTGCTCTTCAGGAAGACTGGAAGACTGTCTCTATCATTATTATTATTATTATAATTATTATTTGAGATGGATTCTCTGTTACCCAGGCTGAAGTGCAGTGGTGCGATCTTGGCTCACTGCAACATCAGCCTCCCTGGTTCAAGCGATCCTCATGCCTCAGCCTCCCAAGTAGGTACCCGCCACCATGCCCAGCTAATTTTTGTATTTTCAGTAGAGACGGGGTTCACCATGTTGGCCAGGCTGGTCTTGAACTCCTGGCCTCAAGTGATCTGCCAGTCTCGGCCTCCCAAAGTTCTGGGATTACAGGTGTGAGCCACCATGCCTGGCTGAGACCGTCTTTTTTTATTCACTAATATAAAGCATGAGAACACAGGAACACACACCCACCCACATATACACCCACAATACAGTACATACACAGTAAAGGGTCCCAGAGTCTTTAGAGAAATACTAGGACATTTGCATTCAACGGCAGTGGCATTTGTGACAGGAAAAATAATCACCATACCGTAAGATAACATAGACTACCTCTGTGTTTTTGTTTGTACATGTATATGTATGTGTGTGTCACTTGAACTAGTTTTATGTTTTAGGATATTTAAGTTCTAAACATATACCCAGTACTTTGCTTTTTCACTTTGAACTTTTATGATTTAGAATATGATGACTCAACCCAACTTTCATATGCTTGAAGGTCATTTTTCATCATATTTTGTAAATTTTTAAACGTGATTTTTGCCAATTTTGTATTTGTTTTTGTTTTTAAAATTAAAAAAATATTTTTTGAGACAGAGTCTCACTCTGTCACCCAGGCTAGCGTGCAGTGGTGCACTCTCGGCTCACTGCAACCTCCACCTCTCGAGTTCAAGCAATTCTTATGCCTCAGCCTCCCGAGTAGCTGGGATTACAGGCACCTGCCATCATGCCCAGCCAATTTTTTTTGTATTTTTAGTAGATACAGGGTTTCACCATGTTGGCCAGGCTGGTCTTGAACTCCTGACCTCAAATGATCCTCCTGCCTTGGCCTCCCAAAGTGCTGGCTTACAGGCGTGAGCCACTGCGCCTGGCCCACTTTTGGGCCAAAGTCTAAATCTCTTAAGTCTGGGAAAATGAGCAGACTCTTGTGTACATGGCTGAGGAGCTCAGTGACATCCAAGGTTTGGTTCAGACTCCAAGGGGACCCTGTCCTTCTTTCTCTCATAGATGGGGTCTCTAGAACACAGGGATTTGCAGTGACCTTCACCTGTGGTCCCACCCCAAGACACTCGCTAACACGAGCCTACCCTCCCCTGCCCAGCCAGAGCATGAGTAGAATCTCAACATGAGGCAGGGTTATCACCTGCTCTGGATAATGTAACCTCACGGCCACAGCTATGTGTTCCTCTCTGGCGGGATAACACTCATCTCCTTTTTCCCTGAGGCTGAACATAAGGAAGCACCCACCTGGCTGTCTTGTCTCCGGAGCTCTGTGCAGGGAAGCGTCAATCAGAATGTGCCGGGGGTATCTGAGTCTCTAGTTATAGGGACAGGGTTCCTGGAACTTTTTCCCCCAGAGGGATGCCATTATCATGTCATCTGTTGCATCAGTGACACTGTCAGCGTGCAGAGTGGAGACTCTTCAGTGAGGAGGCGCCAAATTGATCCCCAGTGCAAATCACCCTCAGGCATTTCTGGTGATGAGTAACAGCTTTTGGCAATTAGTGAGAAGATCCTAATGAGCAGTTGAACAAGAGTCAGAGAAAGTTTTCTGTGATCCCACGGGAGAAACTAAGTTGAGAGTCAATGCTGGAATCAGGGTGGAGGGGCCACTCAGTGATGGGTCTTTTCTGTACTTACAGCTGGGCATTTTCTTCCTTGCTCTTTCACTTTTCTAAAATTGTGCTGGCCAGGCGTGATGGCTCACGCCTGTAGTCCCAGCACTTTGGGAGGCCGAGGTGGGTGGATCGCAAGGTCAGGAGTTCAAGACCAGCCTGGCCAAGATGGTGAAGCCACGTCTCTACTGAAAATACAAAAATTAGCCAGGTATGGTGGTGTTGTACTGAACCGAGCATAGAAAGTTAACACCAAGACAAAAGTAGGCCAAATTGCAGGGTCTTTATTGCCGGCGACCACAGAGGACTCACGTCTCTCCAACCTGTGGCCCCAGAGGGAGGGTGTCAATACCTTTTATACCT
>CAUYLG010059647.1:0-33609 GCA_963573385.1 Cacajao melanocephalus | reverse complement strand
GCTGGCGACCTGTGCGGCTCCTCCACTGGGGATCTCCTAGTCTGTGGGCAACAAAAATTCGTCTGAAAGTGCGGCGTCCACTCGCTCTCTGCGCTTTCACTGGGAGCTACAATACTGAGCTGTTGTTAATCGGCCATCTTGCATCTCTCTCCCCTGTAGAAGATTTTAAATAAAAATCATTGAAATAGCGTAGGATCCTAGACCCACATATTTTGTGCCATCACATATCACTTTCCCCAGTGTCTGTCAGTTGAGGTTTTTGGGTGGTAGTTGTGAACCAGTGGCCTGAAGAGATGGAGAGCAAATGGTGATGAGGTATGTGCTATAAGTTGTGTTTTCTGTTATAACTAAGTCTTGACTTGCCCATGGTAATTCTTTCTTATAAACCTTCAATACATATATACTGGTTTCTATTCCTGATACTGAATTGTTAGTTTCCTAATATTTAACTTTTGGCTTCCAAAACTACATGAAGTTATCTTTCTAAGGAAAGATTAAAAAAAGATAGGCATATGAAAAAGTAACCTTCCTATAGTTAGCTGTGTACACATTAGCCAAATGAGGTATAGATGTAGCTATTTTTTTTTAATATGGAGATATACTTATGGTAAACCTAAACATTTCTAGCCTGAAATGATTTAAAAAGCTGAAATTAATGAATTAATCTTAGTGCAGTTTCAAAATAATAATAGAAAACCATAGCCATTTTATTCTTTTAATTATTTGAGTCATAAGGGAACCATCATTTCAGGATGAAAGATTATTATAACTACAGTTTGGCTTTGGGTCATATTTTAGGCCATTTGTGATATAATCATATTTTCCAGATCAACAGTTTTATGTGAAGAGATTTAGATCTAGTACTTTATTTTGAAATACCCAGACTATTTTTTAAATCTTGCTTTTGGTATTTTCTAGCTTTCTGCATGTCGTCCTAGTTCTCTATCAGGGCCCCTGGTTTTCCAGCTCCTTTTTCTCTGAAAAATACACAGTTGGGAGGTAGAAGGGCCCTAGCCAAAAATGTCTGTGATTTTTTCATTTTTGTCTTTTGTTACTTTCAAACTAAACATTAAGGCTTCAGGCCTCCCTAATCTCTGAGTCTCCCCAAACCACCCCAAATACAGAAACAGTCCAATTGTGACTAGAGCACAGCTTCAAGACAAGGCTTTTGTACCATTTTTTCCCCGGTTGCTGCTCTCTACCCACTAGTGGTCATGAAATCAATTTAGTGGGTCATGACCAGATCTTTAATTTTTATTGTAATAGAATCAGTAGAAAATGTCAGAGTTTACTGCAACACAGTGTCATCCAGGTAAGTATTGTTTCATAAAACTTGTTTCATTTTTACACATTGTGTTTGTGTATACTGATTAGGTAAATGAATTTCTTACACTAGGTCATGGTAAAAAATAAATGTGAAAAGTCCACTGCACATCCTTTCAACCGGATTGCGCCATTCAGCCTCTTTATAGAAATTCTGCAGGATCGTGCCCGTTGGCCAGTTGGGTCCTGGGAATCATGTCCAAAATCTCAGCATTACCTCTATCAAGTCATGTTTGATTTCCTGTCACTCATTTTGACTTCTTACAGTGATGGTTTCAAGACTGTTTGGACCCCTGTCCATTCAGTAAACTAGTGTTGAGTCTGTAGCTCTATGTGGCCTGGTAGATGTGATCGGGGAACATGAAGAGGAGGAAGATCATCAACTTCACCATTTGCTAGAAGCGGATTCTACCTTTTCTTTGGTGATAAGTTTTAACCCAGTTAAGGAAAGGTTATGTTGATTAAGATAAGAAAGCATAGTTTTCCTTCTAAACTTGCATCTTTTGCACTTTTCAGAGGTGGGGAGGGGGAGATTTGGTGGCAGTAGCATTCCCTGAATCCTTTGCCAGGGGTTGTACCCAGTAGGAAGCAGCAGCATCCAGGTGGGGGCTGAGACCTACACAGACACTGGGAGGCATCAGGGTCCAACATCAGGATTTGACCACAGACACTCTTGAGGTAGGGACCGAAACTCAGAACACTTATTTTGGTTCAGAGAACTCCAGCAAGTATCCAGATACACAATGTGCTAAAATGTAATTATAATGTACATGTCATTCTCAGATCACTGGCTAAAGGCGTAAAAGAGATCTTGGAAATCACTGGCTTCACTCTCTTTCCTTCACACTTATGCAACACTAGATAAGCGGAAATCCTGCCTTATGTAAGAATGCCAAAGAAAATTTAGTTTTTTCCCCCAAGTAACCCATTTCAGCAATATTTCTTGGTAATGGTGCTATTAAGTATGAGACATCTGGACTGGCATATAAATTGGGGTTCATTCTGACAAAGTATATATGGATGTTTAGTAATGGATCAGTCTGTGATTGCAGGGAAATGGAGCACCCAGTTTTCAGTAGTGACCCCTTTTTCCTAGCTGAGCAGCCTAGTACTAAGAGTGGAATATATTCCCTTATACCTGCTATGCTCTTCTATGCCCCCCAAAAGAGTGCTTTGAAGATTCTAATAAGAGACATTAATGATAGAGGCAAACAGTGTGTGGCTATGATGGGAGAAATTGTGTGTTTATAGGAAAAGGCTTGGAATTGTGAAACCCGGAGCTGTAATTACAAGAGAAAAAATGGGGAGTGCAGTTGTCATGTCCATGTCTGCATTTTTCTTTGTGAGCACTGAGCTGGATAACTGAAGCCTCTGAGTGGTTTGCAGGAAAGCTGAGGATTAATATTGCTTCTAAACAGTCCAGTCTTCAGAAGGAAGTTTCTTGGTGAGTGGATGGAGTAATAGAGATTTAAGTTAGGACATTTTCTTGAAAGTAAATGCCGAAAAAAACACAAGATATAGCTCGTTGGCCTCAATACAGCTGAGGGCTCAGCTGCGATTTGGAACATGCTCCCTGAAAACTCGCCTGCCCTGAGGTCAACCTAATGACTAGAAATTCTGCAAATGTAACAGCTAGTATCACTTGGCCTATTTTTATAAAATACACACACACAGGTTTGGATAAAATCAGTTTTCTAACAATGCTCTCCTTGTGAATAATGCTTGGTGGGATTGTGGATCATCAAAAATGTTTACAGGGATTCTTGAGTTACATCATTTCAGTGGTCCTTTAGCCAGGAGAAAGTTTTTGTTGTTGTTCGTTTGTTTTAATGAATTGTGCCTTTTTATTGGGCTCTTTCAGCCTGAGATCACGTCCATGCCGGTTGTCTTGATTTTACCTTTAGGATGGGCTTTTATGGTGCTATCTATGGAGTAGAATGTGTATATGCAGTTCCTAGAACTTCCCTACTCTTCTTTACCTTGCTTTTTAGGGGAGTTCCTATAACACTATGAGTTTGTTCTTATACTCTAGGTCTAGATGGTGATATTCAAATTTTAAGGTCAACTCATAAGTGGATCGTAAAGTGACTCTAGTAGGTCACTCCAGTTTTTTTTGTTTGTTTGTAAAGGAACTGGAATATAATAGAAAATAACAGAGTGTATTCGCAGCCCTTAATCTAGCCAGGTAATGTTTCATGTAGCCTTTGTTTCATTTATACACATACACACATATATATGTTCCCTTATATATTGTAGGCTGCAACGTAAAGTATACTTCTTACTGTGGGTCATTGGCGAGATTTTTTTTTATTTTTTTTTGTTGTCAAGAGGTTTTAAATCTACTTATCTAGGAGACCAAAAAAACCTTTAATAAACGCTGTCATTTTATCTTTTGTTGCCATTCTTTGTTGTTTGCAGCAACAGAATTTTGGCATGTGTCAAAGGCACTTGACTTCCATTGACCAAATGGGCAGTTTGATGTCAGGGCACTGGGTTTTTCATTACCTAGGAGGAAGATAAAGCCACTCAACCAAAGGCAGCAAAATGCAGGAGATGGAGAAGAAGAGAAGGAAAGCAAACAGTATAAGTGGAAAGTCTCAGGCTTTTCCCAGTAAATTAGCATTTTCAAATATCAAAGACTCTCCTGTATTAATGCTACAGAGTATTTCTGTACACTTAGAAGTGGCACACTCATTTGTAAACCAAATTACAATGTTGTGATATTATAGCCCAGGATGGCAGGTGTTCAGAAAGCATACCACTTATTAAAATGGCCATATGAAAGCCTAGTACATTTTCTGTTCTATTGACTCCTGTCTCATTTCCACTGTTTCCACTTTCCTGTGCTCCTCACTGAACTGCCCACCTGCTCCCAGACCCACAATTGCTCGAGATAAAGAATCAGCACAAGGTACTTCAGTCTTCATCACGCCTCTAGTGTGCACACCTCTCACTCCACCCAGGTGTCTAGAGACACATGCTTCTAAGCTGACTTGGGAGGCAGACTGCTTGACTCCTGGGGCACTTGTTGAGAGGTGGCTTTCTCTTCCTTTCCATGTGCCCTGAGGACCGGCAGAGGACAGCTATAAATTCAGATTGTGGTTCCAGTGCTTATTAGCTGTGTGGCCTTGAGCAAGTAGAGTGTCACTTTCATCATCTATAATGTTGGGGTGGTTTTGACTACCCTATAGCTTTGTTATGATGACTGCGTGCAATAATACAGGTAAGGTACTGAGAAGTACCATGCACAGAGTCATTCTTCAATCAGTGATCAGTCCCTCTTCTTTCTGCCTTTATATGCTTTTTGTCTTTCCAAAGCGCCATTATTCAAGCCCCTAAAGATTGAGGCTGTGCTTTTCTCTTGCTATCTTCTCTTCCTGGAAACTGGAAACCTCCATCCATTGGACTGTGGCCAGACCGCCTGTGGCCTGCCCCAACTGAGATTCTGTCCAGCAGTTGGGACTCATGACTCTTGTGTTTTGGACCCCTGTGCTGACTCCACCTGAAACACTCCAGGAGGTTGGTAAGACCATTGAGGTATGCACTTGAACCTCAGCTGGCAGTTCCCCAGCACCTGTGCCACTCTACATGTAGGTCTCATATGGTTACTGACCTCCTCTCCACCACATGGATTTAGGAGTAGGTCATCAGACTCAACTGAGCCAAAAGGTACATGCTTTCTATAATTTTTCATCCTTCTGATCTTCTAAGTGAATGAATAGAGATATTTCTGCCACTAAGCTTATCATCTGATCTTGAACTGGTCATATATTGGTATTTAGATTTGAATTCACATTTTAAGTATCTTTACACATTCAATATATTTCCCATTTTAAGTACTTTAAAAATTCCTCTTACATTGCAGGGGAAATTCCACCTGGAATTGAGTCTTAGTTCCACTTCTTAGTTACATCATCTTGGGCAACTAACAAGTTTCAGTTTCCTATAAAATATCTTTATGCCTTCTGCTGGGCATGGTGGCTCACACCTGTAATCCCAGCACTTTGGGAGGCTGAGGTGGTCGGATCATGAGGTCAGGAGTTCAAGATCAGCCTGACCAACATGGCAAAATTCCGTCTCTACTAAAAATACAAAAATTAGCTGGGTGTGGCGGTACACACCTGTAATCCCAGCTGCTCAGGAGGCTGAGGCAGGATACTCGCTTGAACCTGGAAAGTGGAGGTTGCAGTGAGCCAAGATCGCGCCACTGCACTCCAGCCTGGGCAACACAGCGAAATTCCATCTCAAAATAAAAAACAAAACACACATGCACACACACACATACACACATCTCTATGCCGTCTTCCCAAGGATGTTGAAGATCGAAGTTTTCTGAATGCTGTGATGCTATATGCAACAGTGATTACAGTGGTAATGTTACGATGAGTGATGGATTGTATGTATGGTAATAGTAACATTATTACATACGGACTGGAGGTAACTAGCCTATTCTTGATGATGTATCAGATTGACTAGATTTGACCAATGTCCTTTGCACAATAACATTGACACTGAGCTCTGACAACCGTAGAGAGAGGTCCTAATAGAAAGAGACTACTCTTAGAAAGCTTTAGTCACCCCCAAAGACTCAGACCTACCACTTACTAGCAAGGTGAACTTGGCCAAAAAACTTCTGATACAGTTTTGTCATCTGTAAGAAAGGGTGACACTACTACTTTTATTTATTTAATAGGCAATTGTTGTTGAGTACTTACAACATGCAAAATACAAAGTAAACAAATATGATGCCTGCTCTGATGGAGCCTGTAGTTTAATTGGAGAGATAAACATGAAATAATTAATCATAAATATATGTGTGTAATTAAAAATACCAGTAAGTGTCTTAAAGGAAAAACACAACTTGTCTCATAAAATTGTAAAATGTAAATAAGAGACTTTATCTGCAAAATACCTGAGTATCAGCTTTTAGATGAGACCAGTGTTACCTGTGTTACAGAGGGAAATTACCCATGCTGTTGCTCCTGTTTGTACACCTCTAATTTTATTCTTAGTAATAATTCGCTTTCCCTACTGGAGGGACTAGAATCCTGCCCCTGTACTCCAGCACCATGGGCACTTGCCTCCGGCCAGCTCTGATTTCTAGACCCTGTAGTCTGCCTCTCTCTCCGATACAACAACACCCCTTCTTCATCTCCCAAATTCATCTGTCACGTGCTTCTGCTGCCATGCTTTCCAGAGATCCAGCCCCACCTGCTTGGACTTTCATCCATCACACAGTGCATCTCCATTGTGCTTCATGCAGTTTTCAGGTTCATAGGCCCCTTCCAGTGTTACCCACCTTCTCCCAGCTAATCCTTTCACCCACAGTAAACAACAGCAATATCGTTTATCACATATTTCCTGTGTGTCAGCACTTGAAATCCGTCATTCTCTCTAGCTGTCTTGGCCCTCTTCCAAGCCCTGGAAGCAGTCTGGCTATTAGCAGAAGAAATAAAGGGTCCCTTCTTGCTATTAGCAGAAGAAATAATAGGTCTGTTGGTCAGCCTCGTCATTCTGCTGATGGTCCTGCCCCAACAGGACCCTTATTCATTTCATATGCTCAGGTAGTGCCTTGGTGCCATTAACTGGGTTTACATCTTGACCTCTTTTGTTGGTTTCCTGCCTAGATTTCCTGCAAAAGACTCCAAGGCTGACCTCTAGTCCTCGTATGAGAGAATCTCTCAAACATACTGTTATGCCTGTTGGTGCCATGTACTGCCAGCCCTCTAATACATCTGCTTGGTAATTCATTGGGTCAGACACCAGCCTGCCTTATGCTGGGCTATGCCCTCATTCTGGCCCCTTCTGTGGGGGCCTCTGATGCCAGCTGCCATTCTGAGTCTTCTTCCTTTTGCCCGGAGTTGGAACCATCCCTGGTCACTGGCCTTGTGCTAGTGGGCCATTTTACTGACTGGACCTAGAACCAATGTGTGCATTTATATTCTACAGTATTTATTAAGTTTAGCCTCTTAGGAAGTTTGAGGTAACGATGCCTTACTGAGGCACACACACTCTTAATTTTCCATCTCTCTCCCCTCCTCCTGTAGTAACTGGCTATTAATTAAATGCTACTTTTCTGTCTCCGTTTAACAAACTTGTTCTTAGAACGCTCACTAAACTGACTTTAGTCCAATTTTGAAAAATTTGTGAAATTCTTTGCTGGCAGAAAAGAAATTTTACTGTGTTTAATTAAACAGATTAAAATGTGATTTTCCCAGTTGTCAAAACTGTTTTTGATAGATTTCCTGTGTTTTGTGTTGCTTTTTGTAAAAGAAAAATTATTCACATTATTGTAATTCCATATTGTGCAGCACAGGAACAAAGGAAGTGATGCAGATCCTTTGGCAGAAAGGTCGTTTGAGTCACTGGAGTGTCTTGAAGCATAGGGGAATTGGAGCTCCTATTGATGCAATGCACAGCACATTTCTTCACATGAAGACACCGCTCATTTATGTGGATGTTTTTCATCTGAATATTTGCGCTGAAGGAGAGCAACAGAGGGATACTCACTTGTAAACAAAAGGGGTGGTGCAAAGAGGAAGTGAATACTTCATAGAACTCTAAAATAAACCAACCAGATTTTCAGAACCTCTCACTCTTAATAATTCCTGCCATTCTTTATCTCTTAGAGATGATTGAGAGAATTAAACAGTAGGCTTAGTAATGATGGAAACACAAATTCTGATTGGTAATCCAGGATAACAACTTCAAAGTAATAGACCTTGATGTTCTAACATAGGAGTGTCTGATCCTTTGGCTTTTCTGGACCACACTGGAAGAAGAAGAATGGTCTTGAGCCACACATAAAATACAGTAACAATAGCTGATTGGCTTAAAAAATATATATCGCAAAAAAATTATCCTAATGTTTTAAGAAAGTTTACAAATTTGTGTTGGGCCACATTCAAAGCTATCCTGGGCCAGGGCCGTGGGGTTGGACAAGCTTTTTCTAACAAGAAAGGATGACAAAGATACTGGCTCCTGACTACAATGGGTGGATATTTACTGCTGAACACACACAGCACTGTACAAGGTCTCCAAGGCCTCTGTGTCATCCTTGGGTTAATTAAAATAAGGGATGAATTTAGAGACACAGCCGGCTCTTCTTTCTGATGATTCAGTGTGAAGGAAGAGGGTAGTTTTACAGAGAAGAAATCCTTGCAGGGTTTCTGTCAAGGATTAGCCTGTTGATGAGGAAATTCAGACACGAAAGGCCAGTGTAACTTTTGGTTAACATTTTGCGTAATTCAGACTGACTAAACCTTCAATTCCTGGTAACTCCATTTGAATTTGAGTCTGGAGCTACCTCCAAACTCGGACTAGCAATCATATTACTGTGTCAATGATTTTACATTCTGGTCGGATTTCTTTAGGTTGCAAACAACTGAAACATATTCCTGCAAGAAGGAGCAGGAAAATTGTAAGGATAGACTCAAATTGAAACTACAGAATCATTAGGGACATGAAGTCTTTCTCCTCGTGCCATCTCTTCTCGCCATCTACCTGCTTCATTCGATTCTCTGGTTTATCTTAAGCTTCCTTGTGGTCCACCCGAGTTTACTTCATATTCCTGTAACTTCGCTGCTGTGGCATTCTGACTCAGATTTCCAGTTTCTCAACTTAAAATGCCTGAATGAAGAGCCTCATGGGCCCATATTAATTTTTGATGCAGGAAACCAAGTGATAGGTAGCTGGCCAGCCTATGAATAAACTGAATTCCGTTCGGTTGCCCAACTCTGGTTCAACCAGATGTAGCTTCAGAGACCAAGATCAGAGGGCGTTTGCTTAGAGCAGCAGGCAGATTCTTGCATATAAATAAGCAGGCAGTGATTGGTGTCTCCTGTGTAGCTGGCCTCCTGCTAACAAGTGAACGCAAACACTGACCTGTTGTGAAAGAGTGCCTTGTGTGGGGAAACCACATTCTGATCTTTTATTCCATTGAGTTTTAAAATTCAATGATGACCACCTTTCTCTCCTGTTGAAAGGTGGCCTGTCCTATATCCCTTGAGTGAGACACACATCTCTCCTATCCTAAGTGAAATGTAAGATGTAATGTAAAAAGCTTTGCTGCAGGAAGAGTGGACATCGGGAAGAAAAGGGGCAAATAGGAAGAGAGAAGGAGAAGAAGAAAGGAGGAAAAACTAACTGGAAATGAAATCTTCAGTTTCCACTCAGAAACTTGATACATCTCTGTGACCCTAAGCCATACGCTAGAGGATTGGGGGAGGGGTGGCAGGAGAATGGAGAGGCAGAGGAAGGGAGGGGGGATTGAAACAAGGGGACAAAGAACAGGAAGGAAAGGATTTTGGATATCAGAAAGTAGAAATACCACCTTGACGTCTTTGGCATGATGTTGCCAAAGGATAGGATAAAAGGTGGACTTGAAATGGGCATGATCAAGTGGGCCAGGCGGATTTTCCGTTTTCCCTTTTCCCGAAAGCCCACCAGTAGACAATTGACATGGTTAGGCCTTATATCCCTACCCAGATCTCATCTTGAATTGTAATCCTCATAATCCCCACATGGCAAGTGAAAGACCAGGTGGAGGTAATTGAATCACAGGGGCGGTTTCCCCTGTGCTGTTCTCAAGATAGTGAGTTCTCATGAGATCTGATGGTTTATAAGGGGCTCTTCCCCCTTTGCTTGGCATTTCTTCCTACCACTTTGTGAGGAAGGTGCCTTGCTTTCCTTTCACCTTCTGGCGTGATCATAAGTTTCCTGAGGCCTCCCTATCCAGGTTGAAGAGTGAGTCAATTAAACCTCTTTCTTTTATAAATTACCCAGTCTCAGGCAGTTCTTTATAGCAGTATGAAAGCAGACTAATACAACAAGTTCGTGGGCAATTGCTGGAGCAGTACAGCTCACAGCATGAATGTCTCAACTTCTGACCTGCCCCAGTCAGACATGCACCAGAAAGTGTCTGGCTCTTCCTGATGTCATTGTAGATGGCATTTAACTATTGGGATAGATTCATCTGGCTTTAAAATGTAACTTGAAGCCAGGTGTGATGGCTCATGTCTATAATCCCAGTGTTTTGGGAGGCCAAGGAGGGAGGCTGGCTTGAGGCCAGGTGATTGAGATCAGCCTAGGCAACATGAAGAGACCCTGTCTATTAAAAAAAAAATATTAGCTGGGCATTGTGGTGCACATCTGTGGTTCCATCTATTCAGGAGGCTGAGGCAGGAGGATTGCTTGAGCCTAGGAGGTCGGAGCATCAATGAGCCATGTTTGCACCACTGCACTCCAGCCTGGACAACAGAGCAAGACCCCGTCTCAAAAATAAATAGGTAGGTAAGTAAATTAGTTAATTCAGTGTAACATGATGTTTTCTTTGAGCATGTACCCTTTAGGAAGGACAGAAGGACCTCTTTATTCTTTCACATATCTTCACTTGTTTTTTGCATTAACCATCTATCCTAAATTGATGCCATGTAGTCTGGCCTGCAGATTCACATATGTCAAGGTTTCTAAATATTTGATCTTAGGCACTGTCTTGTATTGCACAAATAACTAATCTTTTTGCTTCTTTCTTGATCATTAAAAATATGCTTGCTAAACTCCTGAATTCATCCTCCTAACCCTAGCTCAGATGCCCCTCCTCCTTGAAGCTCCCCAGACTCCTAGAGCTATCATGTCCCCCTGTGATGCTAAATACTGAGTGTCAACTTGATTGAAGGATACAAAGTATTGATCCTGGATGTGTCTATGAGGGTATTGCCAAAGGAGATTGGAATTTGGGTCGTGGGCTGGGGAAGACAGACCCACCCTTAATCTAGGTGAGCATAGTCTAATCAGCTGCCAGCATGGCTAGAATATAAGCAGGCAGAAAAATGTGAAAAGAGAGACTGGCCTAGCCTCCCACCCTACATCTTTCTCCCGTGCTTGATGCTTCCTGCCCTAGAACATCAGACTCCAAGTTCTTCAGTTTTGGAACTTGGACAGGATCTCCTTGCTCCTCAGCCTGCAGATGGCCTATTGTGGGACCTTGTGATTATGTGAGTTAATAAGCTCACCTTTGTATGTATATATCTATTCCGTTAGTTCTGTCCCTCTAGAGAACCCTGACTAATACAGCCCCATATTTTGGTCAGCACGTAGCACTCCATATTGTACTTACTTATTTGCATGGTTAGTCAGACATCTGTGAACTCCTTTCCCACAGCACCTGTAACCTTGTCACTTCTCAGCCTCTAGCACAGAGCACAGTGAGGAGCACACAATAGGTGTTCAGTGAATGTGAGTTGAATTGAGTAGACTATATTCAATACAGTTTAGTACTCACAATATTCTCAGGACCTACCCTGTGGGGCCACTTTGTAGGCGGAACTTTGACACAGGACTTGAAGTCAGGATGCCTATGGTTAAGCCTAGCCTTGTTCTTAAGAGTATGTGGCTTTGGTCACCATGTTCCTGGGCCTGGTTTTCTCGTAGATGAAATATGGGTAATGATTCCTGCCACTCAACGCTTTTGTGAAGATGAAATGAAAAAATATATGTGAAAAGTCTTTATAATGTTAAAGTGCAATTTGTAAGGAAGATACCATCAAAACCATTCTTTTGGAATTTCAGAAACTAATCCTCTTTAGGTGTGATCCAAGACAGATCTCTTTTGCTGAATCCTGCTCTGTGGCAAACATAAAGTTGAAAGATATACTGTTGTGAGAATAATAAATAGGAAACATCTGGTGGAGCACCTAGCATATATAGTAGTCACTCAGTGATAGCTGCCGTTACTGTTATTACTACTGCTATTATTCGGATAACGTAGTGTTTCCTCGGGTGGCTTGGAGGAAAGCAATTGGGTGATCTGAGAAGGGTAGCAAATTCTCAGTCCTTGTGCAGTCTGTCACTTTCATCCCTGAACAAGCAACTGATTTCTTACCTCCTTTCTCAATACTGTAATCTTTCCTTCCTTGTGCCCTGTGAGGATGACTTTGAGCTCAGAGAAGTCCTGTAAAAATCAAGGTGAGTGTTGCCATTCTCTTGAGCATGTGCTTTAATTCGCTTATTATCTGCATCTGTCAGACATGGAGCCATTACCGAGGATAGTGAGGCTCTCAAAATTCTGGCGTTTGTCTGTAGGGCTGATAACGCCACTTTATTTAGAAGTTGGGGTGGAGATGGAAACTTTCCAAGTACTTGATACCATTGAGCCTTGTTAATTTGTCAAAGAGTTTTGTACTTGCCCTCTTTCTTTTTAACCATTCTTAATTTTCCAATCCTGCTTTTTGTTGGCTTCAAATGTGCTCACCAGAATCCTGCCAGCTTTAGTTGGAAGAAATATGTTTCCGAGCTTAGTTGGACATCAGTTTTTTTTGGGCCCTGCCCAGACTTTTGACAGAGAAGGTAGTGTTAAGGAGGTTGATGGTGTCTAGACAGTAAAATCAGAAACTGTGTAATTTATGTTGTATTACAGACATCCACTTCCCGGATTGGAAAAAGGAAACTTACTTTTATCTAAGGAAGTTACATTAAAAACCAAAGCCCCTGGGTATTTCTGACCTATGAAAAGTTGAAGCTTGAGTAGTTTTACATAACATTCTCTAGCCCCTTCAAAGACTGGAATTATTGAGAGTAGTCCTGTGTAGGGCCAAGGATGATAAATAAACTTCCAAGTTTCAGAAGATAATTCACAGAACATATAGCAGTCTTTCCTGGCTACTCACCTCTGCTTAGACCCCTGTGAGCTCACAATGCAAGTGGGTCTTGCACATCACTTTCAGAGGGATTTTGGAAAGTTGAAGAGGAGATAGGCTGATAGCAAAAGAGGATGGAGGTGTTTGGAACTCTAAAGATCAAAGGTCTGACTTAGGTTCCTGCCCTTAAAAAAATCAGACTTTAAGGAAAAAGCATGTTGATTTGGAAAAAGTGTAACAAAAAAGTACCTTAATTATGCAATGATATTTTGTTTCTTTTTATGCTGTTTAATGCTCATAAATATCAGATACATCCTCAATATTCATTATTGCGGAAAATGGCAGAAAGAAAAAAATCTTAAGCTTGGCAAAATTTATGTAGTACTAAAGGCTTTTAAAGCCCATGTCAGGTTTTGTTTTGACGTGTATCATCATCCAGTTTCTCAATTAGAACTCTGAGTTTCTTTCAGAGAAGTATGAACTTCTTTATGTATAACTGTGAGACATCCTGTTAGAGGCTACTATCTGAACTGTTTTAGAACACATGTATTTAAAATGCTGTAATCTTATTAGGATTATGAATTATTTGCTTTTCTATCAGTCTTAAAAATTTTAAATATCTCCTAAAGTAGGAAAATTAGTAAAAACTTCATTACAAAAGAATTGTCTTGTTATTCTTACTAGATACTAGATCACCCTACCTGAGTTAAATTTCACTTTGATAGTTTCCAGCTGATTGTGCCTGGGTCCTAATAGACACACAACAAGCGTTAGTTGAACTGTGTGTTGAGTTTTTGTAAACTTTACATCAAAAGCACTTTTTAATATGTGTTAACTAGATGATTAAAATTTGTTTTGAAGAGCAGACAGTTTCAGAAAACAGATGTAAGAACCAAAAGAAGAGTGTCATGTATAATGTATTAATTACTAAATACTGATGATATGTATAATGTGCAGAAATCTCTGTAGCAGCCAGGGATGTAATGGAAGCCTTTTCCACAGCCTTGTAGCCCTCTAGCAGAGAGCTTAGAGATCAGAACTGTGTCAGACACTTGGGAAGCTGCAGTCCCATGACGTTTGTTCCCATGTCACTCAGTTTAGGATGTTTAAGTTGTTGGCTTCCCAGGGTGTGATATTCGATGTTTTTCTTTATCTTCCACAGTTCTAGCAGAATGCGGAAAAGGTAGAGGGTACAGTAGGAAATTCCTGATTAACTGGTGAATTGTCTGTACAGGAGGATGCTTAGTAACTCACCTAAGCTGGAACGTTTGTATTCTACCCCAGCTAATTATAGCAGAATGCAAAGATAGTGAAACTGCAGAAATAACGATGACTAATTATAAAAGTCACCATTGATTAAGCATACTTATCAGCTTACTTAATTTTTACAACTCTATAAATTTGATCACAGTTTACAAATGAGCTAGTTGGAGTTCAATGAAGTTAAATACCATGACTAAGATCACAAACTTAGTAAAGACAATTTCTTTCTACTCAAATTTTGTCTGTTTTGAGTTCAGTACCCATCCTTTTAATTACCATCCTGTTATAAAGCTTTTTATTCACTGCTTTTTATTCGCTACTAGTTTCTCATAGGTTGTATTTTGACCTACCCTCGTCTGCTCAACAAAAACCCCTAAATATCAATATACCATACCTCAAAATCTAAGAGCCCTTTAAAAATAGATCTTCCTCCAGTATCATCTTGATTTCTCTTTTGGTTATTTAATGCTGCATAACGAATTATTCCAAAATGTAGTGGCTTAAAGCAATGGCAGCATTTAATTTGCTCATGAATTTGCAATTTGGGCAGGACTTGGTGGGATAACATGTCTCTGCTTTGCTTGGTGTCAGCTGGGGTTGCTCACAGAGGACTAGAATACAGTTGACCCTTGAAAAACACGGGGATCAGGGGCATCAACTTTCACACAGTCAGAAGTCTGCAGAGGTTTCCTGTCACTAGGCTCATCTTCCAAAAAGTGGAAAAGCTACAGAATGTTCTCAGATGGCAAATAGATTTTAAAACTCTACATTCTTGAGCAAATCTCACCCTTACATAGAAATTCAGCCAATTGTTTTAGTTGCATAAAGAGCCATTTTAAGGAGCCCTAAAATTTTTTTCTTCTAGTTTTTACTTTAGGTTTAAGAGGTACATGTTCAGGTCCTTTACATGGGTAAATTGCATGTTGCTGTGGTTTGGTATACAGATGATTTCATCACCCAGGTAGTGAGCATGGTGCCCAATAGGTAGTTTTTGATCCTCATCCTCCTCCTCCCAGCCCTCCACCCTGAAGTAACCCCTAATGTCTGTTGTTCCCCTCTTTGCATCCATGTGCATGCAATGTTTAGCTTCCACTTATAAGTGAGAACATGCTGGTATTTGGTTTTCTGTTTCTACGTTAATATACTTAGGATAATGGCCTCCAGCTGCATCTATGTTGCTGCAAAGGACATGATTTGGCTGCATAGTGTTAACATGGTGTATATGCACCACATTTTCTTTATCCAATCGACCATTTTTGGGCATTTGGGTTGATTCTATGTCTTTGCTATTGTGAAAAGTTCCAAACTGCCATCTGTTAGATTTGTTGTGAGAAATAAGGAGTTAGTGGGAACAAATTACATGAAACATAGAAGTTCTAACATTGTTGGTTAATCTGTATTTAGTGGTAGTTATGCTTATGTGTCTATTAGAGAATCTTATACATTTACATTGGATATTTAAGAGAGTAAATACATTGATACAAAAAAACTGCATGTAACTTTTGATTCCCCCAAAACCTAACTACAAATAGCCTACTGTTGCCTGAAAGCCTTTCCAATAACATAAAGTTCATTAACACATATTGTGTATTGTATGTCTTATATGTTTTAATCTAATAATAAAGTAAGTTAGAGAAGGAAAATGTTACTAAGAAAATCATGAGGAAAATATATTCATTAAGTGGGAAAATATTATCATAAAGGTCTTATTCGTGTCTTCGGACTGGGTAGGCTGAGGAGGAGAAAAAAGAGGAGGGGTTAGTCTTGCTGTCTCAGGGGTGGCAGAGGCAGAAGAAGATCTGCATATTAATGGACTCCCCTCAATTCAAACCCATGTTGTTCAAGGGTCAACTGTTAAAGTGTCCGGCGGTTGATACTGAGAAGACTCAGATAACTAACTAGAGACAGGCACAGCAGAGGCTCCACAGGCCTCTCCATCACTGTGTGGACATGCCATGTGGTTTCTCCAGCATCGTGCATCAGGGTTGCCAGGCTTCCTCCATGTCCATGTTAGTTCAGGGTGCCCAATGTGTGTGGAGGGGCTGGTGGCAGGCAGCAAGAGAGGGAGAACCAGGTGGAAGCTGCATTGTCTTGTTCAAGCTAGCCTTAAAAGTCATTCAGCATCACTTCCATCAGAATTTTTTGGTAAGAAGTGAGCCACTAAAACTGGCCCATATTCAAGGGAAAGGAAATTAGTCTACGTTTTGTGGGAAGAATGTCTAAGAATTTGTGAACTTGTTTTAAAACTATGGAGGCACCTGTGAACCTTGCTTGAGTAGTGCCTCCTGCGACACCTGTTTCAACTTAAAGTGATAGGGTTGGCCCTGGGCAGAAATGTACAAGAACTGAGAGTTTTCAGAAATCTCTACTGCTCCACAACTGTGACCCTTACCTCCTCTTAGGGCCTCCTTTCCCACCAGCAATGGCCCTGTGTGGCCATAGAGCTGCTCTCTTCTCCCACTTCACACCCCTTCTCACCCCCACCCTAATATTCATTAGTTAGCCCAGGACACTGAAGCCCAGAGATGAGCTGGGCATTATTACCAACACAGCCTGCAGAGCTCCTACAGCATCAGCAGCACTCTGTGCCTGAGCCAGCTCTGACTGAGGCTCACAGTGTGCCAGATTGCTATAGCATACGTTTTCACATCAACAATACATGCTTTCTCATCTCATCTAACACATTTGTATTCATGATATGCCACAGCTTTCCCTGGGGTTTTAGTCAAAAGCTTTATTGTCCATTTTAGTATACCTTATGCCCATGTTCTTTGTCCTGTTAATGTGAATTCATGTATAGCTTTAAAATATGATAAATATTAATCAATGATCAATACAAAAGTGTAAAAGTATTCCTATTAAAAATTATTACAAGTTTCTTCCAGAGGTTAAAAATAAAGTTAAAAGAAAGAAAAAAATAATTAAAAAAATTATCGCAAGTTAAGGAGACCTTTTTTCACTATTTTTAATATTGTTCTTGAATTTATGGCCAATGCAATAAAGTATAAAACAGATACAAGTGGCCAGGCGCGGTGGCTCGAGTCTGCAATTCCAGCACTTGGAAGGCCGATGTGGGTGGATCACTTGAGGTCAGGAGTTCAAAACCAGACTAGACAACATGGTGAAACCCCATCTCTACAAAAAACACAAAAAATTAGCTGGGCATGGTGGCACACGCCAGTAGTCCCAGCTGCTCGGGAGGCTGAGGCATGAGAATTGCTGGAACCCAGGAGGCAGAGGTTGCAGTGAGACAAGATTGTGCCACACTGTACTCCAGCCTGGGCAAAAGAGAGAGAGAAACTCTGTCTCAAAAAAAAAAAAAAAAAAAAGTCCAAAACCAAAATAGATGTAAGTGGTCCAGCACAATCAGATGCCCCCTTTATTTCACTTACTCTTCTATTCTGGGCTCACTCCCATTCAGCCACTGCCCAGAAACACTCCTTCTTTTGAACTTTTGTTCTGTCTGCCTCAAATGCTCCTCTCCTATTTGTATATATAATGAGTGAGAGTGAGAGCACCATGTATATGTGGCACTAACTTCCCTCAAGCCTTTGCTCAGGGAGACCTAAGCAGATCATTTTATTATTTAAAATTGCACAGCTCTCCACCTCCTGCATTTCTGTCTCCCTTACTCTTCACTACCTTTCCATAGGACTTATTACCTTCTTACATACTACATTTACTTGTTGTAGTTATTTTTTATCCCTCACTAGCATGTAAGCTCCACTAGGATGGGGATATTTGTATATTTATTCCTGTTATCTAGTACTATGCCCAGCATATAGTGGGTGCTCAATGAATATTTAGTGAATGAAAGAATAACTGTTGGAAAGGAAGGAACCAAAATCATGTTATTTGCCTTGTTAAATTATTAGAAACCTCAAGGTAATCAAATAGAAAAATATTGAAACTAATGGGCAGGCTGGTCCAAGATACCGAATTATCTCAGTTGATTACAGTCAGTTACAGATCGAACTCTGTTCTACCTTTCCCCTCCCTTCTCACTATTGTCTTTAATAAGAAAATGAATGGGCAAATTAAGTGGAAAAATCCATTTTTATTTTACATAGAATCAATCTGTTAGCAAGTATATTTTTTAAATCTTATACAAATATAAAATGCCTTGGAAAAATTTTTATTGAAACACTTATAGGACCCACACAAGGAAAACAGTAAAACTTAGAGACATAGAACAAAATGAAAGGATATGTAATCCAGGTAATCACTACTTATTATATATTGTCAAGATTTCTATTTTTTTCTAAATTTAATGACATTTAATATTATATACAATTATTAATTTCAGTATTCTATATTTAATACTATTCCAATAAAATTCTGAAAGGATTTTTTATCTGGGAAGTAAATTAAAGTTTGCCTAGATTCTAGAATAAGTAGATGAAAATAGCCGAGAACATTTTGAAGAAGAGGGGATAGTGCTTGGTCAGAGAATGTCCCTTATTGTAACATATTAAAACAATATTAGGCCAGCACGGTGGCTAAGGCCTGTAATCCATGCACTTTCAGTGGCCAAGACAGGAGGATTGCTTGAGCTCAGGAGTTCAAGACCAGCCTGGGCAGCATAGTGAAACCACGACTCTACTAAAAATATAAAAATTAGCTAGGCATTTTAGCCCACTGCTGTAGTCCCAGCTACCCTGGAGGCTGAGGAGGGAGACTCGTTTGAACCTGGGAAGCACAGGTTGCAGTGAGCCAAGATCATGCCACTCCACTCCATCCTGGGTGACAGAGAGAGACCTTGTTTCAAAAAAATAAAAAATAAACCAGAATATGATACTTAAGTAATTAAAGTGATACTAGTGTAAGAATAGACATAAAAATTAAACATAATAGTCTTGGAACAGACTCAAGTATACATAAAAATCTGATAAGGAGGCATCACAGGTCAATGGGGTAGGGAACTAATAATCATTTTTAAAAATTGAGGTATCATGACACATCAAAACTCAAGATGGATCAAAATGGTAAATGTAATAACTAAAATGTAATAAACAATAAAGGATGAGAAACAGGTCATTTTATGATGTGCTATTAGGATGGGGTGAAGGTGACAGTGTAAGTAGAACAAGGAAATCACAATAGGAAAAATCAGTCACTTTGATTACATTTTACACCCTAATATGGTATCTTAAATTCATTTTAATTTTTAATAGTGTACAAAAAATGTTGAATTATTTTCTTTGAATCCTACGTTTGATCTAAGTAACGTAAATAATTACCTGAAGATTTAAGTGTGTTTCTTTTCTACAAAATCAAATATCAAGAACATTTAACACGTGGATTTTGAATGAGCAAAATCAGAAATAGTAAAATATTTTATTTGTATCTTAAGTTTAAAGTCTCCTTAGCATTTCCCTTCATAATTAACATAGATTAGGCTACAAATAACATGTCTAGATTATGTTGCATGGCTGTCAGCTTGTTGATGTTGTTTTTATGAAAGAACATAGATATTTTAATGATATCCTTATGAAGGAATGGTACAAAATATGGAAGCTTGAGATTTTCAAAAATTAGGTCAACTTTTTCCCAGCTTTAGAATTTAATACAAGTTTTATGCATGATGTTTGCCTAGTTGTTAGATTGACAATAATACCTGTGAAAACTGGCAAAAACCAGTTTTGTTACATGGATTGGTATTACACAGTGTAAATATCATGGTCATATAGTGGATTCTACCATCTCTAGTCCTCTTCTCTGAACCAATATATTTAAGCCAAAACTAAAATGAAGAATTATAAGGTCTGAAGTATTGTTTTGTTTATTTTGTTTTGTGGGAGTTAGTCCAGGTCTTGATCAGCTCATGTCCCTAATTTGCTTTCACCATGCTATGCCTTCAAGACGCTAAAATACCAGAATTAAAAGTGAAAAGTTCCTGTTGATTTTTAGATGCTTTAAATACTAAACATTTGAATTAACTAATGGAAGGTGAAATACATAAACCAAATCATCAAGTAAACTGAGATTCACTTATGTTTCATTCTGCAATATGTCATGTGATATTTTCCTGGGAAGATTCATATTCTTAATTATCTTTGGTTTACAGTGATATTAAAATAACTGCATCTCCTGAGTACAATTCAATTGTGCCATTAAGGGATGTGGTATTCTTTCATCATTCCAGGCAGGATGGAATCTACTGAAAAAAATTGACCATTCCAGGAAAGGTGGAATCTACTGGAAATGAAAATTGGTCAGAAAGAATATATACAAAAATAAAATAGATTTGGTGATATTTAGAAGCATGCATAATGACAGAATTTGCATTATCTCTGTTCTGGTGTTGCTTAGACATCTCAGAATCATAGCTTTGGGAGGAATAGGTGGAAGCTGTCTCATTGATTTATCACTGGTTAACTGAGGGCCTGCTTAGCTATGTACCTGTTAGCCTGTGGGAAAAGAAAAATGGGAGATGAAGAGGCCACACTTTCAAGGAGTTCCGGTGTGGTGATGTTCAATCTTGCTGTCTTGAGCCTTTATTCATCTCTTCATGCTCTAGGACTGCCAAACAGGAGGGCACAGTCTAGGGAAAGGCGCAGAAGGACGTGGTCCTAAAGAAGGAGTACATTCTACACAGCCCTTTCACAACTTCTTAACTCCACAAAGTCATCACACGTTTCCTAAGGTTCTTTTAGAAATCCTTTTATTGTATTTAGGAGTGAACAAAATATTTAACTGTAAAGCTCATCATGTTTATGTTAACATAGATCGTGTTCATTGGGAATGTGAGCATAGGTGCCTGAGGTTGTGGGAAATTATCATGTTCTGAGACACTGCCTCTTATAGTAATTTCAAAGCAACTTTGTGTGTGAGAAGTGGCAGTACACTTTAAGATCATTCACCTCAACTAGGTTGACTCTCCTGCTTATTTTATGAAGCTGTTAATAAATATATGTAAGGTATATTGCTTATGTCTCCAAGCATTAGCATTGTCAGGATGGAGGTACTGATCACTGAGTAACAGATCAGGAGGCACCTAATAGGGTCAAATGCATTACTGCACAAGGGAGGTCATGTGGAAAAAGTGTTTGTTTGTTTCTTTCTTTCTTTCTTTCTTTTTTTTTTTTTTTGAGGCGGAGTCTCCCTCTGTTGCCAGGCTGAAGTGCAGTGGCACGATCTTGGCTCACGGCAACCTCCGACTCCCTGGTTCAAGCGAGTCTCCTGCCTCAGCCTCCCAAGTAGCTGGGATTATAGGCACATGCTACCACCCCCAGCTAATTTTTGTATTTTTAGTAGAGATGGGGTTTCACCATGTTGGCCAGGATGGTCTCCATCTCTTGACCTCATGATCCACCCACCTCGGCCTCCCAAAGTACTGGGATTACAGGTGTGAGCCACTATGCTTGGCCCTGTAGAAGTGTTTCTAACACTATCATAGAGCTTCTTGGAGGAAGGAAGGAGAGGGAGGGAAGGAGAGAGGAGGGGTGAGGGGTGGGGAAGGAGGGAAGAAGGAAAGAAGGGAGTGAAGAAGAGAGGGAGGATAGGTTTTCCAGTTATTAGACAAAGGAGGAGGATTCTAGCTTAAGGAACAGCCTAGTCCCCTTCAGTTCTTGAAACTTTTGTTTTCTCACTGTCAGACAAGGAAAGTGAAGCATTTGTGTGGTGCCCTGCACAGCTGTCCTAGCTATCCTTAGCAGGACTAAAAAGCCTCCTATCAATTTCAGGCCAATACCCTGATGAACATTGATGTGAAAATTCTCAATAAAATACTGGCAAACTGAATCCAGCAGCACATCAAAAAGCTTACCTACCATGATCAAGTTGGCTTAATCCCTGGGGATGCAAGGCAGGTTCAACATATGCAAATAATAAACGTAATCCATCACATAAGCAGTACCAATGACAAAAACCACATGATTATGTCAATAGATGCAGAAAAGGCCTTTGATAAAATTCAACACCCCTTCTTACTAAAAACACTCAATAAACTAGGTATTGATGGAACATATCTCAAAATAATAAGAGCTATTTCTGACAGACCCACAGCCAATATCACTGAATGGACAAAAACTGGACGCATTCCCTTTGAAAACCAGCACAAGACTCCACTCACTGCAACCTCCGATGCCCTCTCTCACCACTTTAATTCAACATAGTATTGGAAGTTCTGGCCAAGGCAATCAGGCAAGAGAAAGAAATAAAGGGTATTCAGATAGGAAGAAAGGAAGTCAAATTGTCTGTTTGCAAATGACATAATTGTATATTTAGAAAATCTCATTGTCTCAGCCCCAAATCTCCTTAAGCTGATAAGCAACTTCAGCAAAGTCTCAGGATACAAAATCAATGTGCAGAAATCACAAGCATTCCTACACACCAATAATAAACAACCAGAGAGCCAAATCATGAGTGAACTCCCATTCACAATTGCTACAAGGAGAATAAAATACCTAAGAATACAACTTATAAGGGATGTGAAGGACCTCTTCACGGAGAACTACAAACCACTGCTCAAGGAAATAAGAGGGCACAAATGGAAAAACATTCCATGCTTATGGATAGGAAGAATCAATATGAAAATGGCCATACTGCCCAAAGTAATTTATAGATTCCGTGCATCCCGATCAAGCTACTATTATTGACTTTCTTCACAGAATTAGAAAAAACTACCTTAAATTTCATATGGAACCAAAAAAGAGCCCATATATCCAAGACAATCCTAAGCAAAAAGAACAAAGCTGGAGGCATCACACTACCTGACTTGAAACTATACTGCAAGGGTACAGTAATCAAAACAGCATGGTACAGGTACAAAAACAGATATCTAGACCAATGGAATAGAGGCCTCAGAAATAACGCCATACATCTACAACCATCTGATCTTTGACAAACCTGACAAAAACAAGCAATGGGGAAAGGATTCCCTATTTAATAAATGGTGTTGGGAAAACTGTCTAGCCATATGTAGAAAACTGAAACTGGACCCCTTTCTTACACCTTATACAAAAATTAACTCAAGATGGATTAAAGACTTAAACTAAGACCTACAACCGTACAAATCTTAGAAGAAAACCTAGGCAGTACCATTCAGGACATAGGCATGGGCAAAGACTTCATGACTAAAACACCAAAAGCAATGGCAACAAAGGCTAAAATTTACAAATGGGATCTAATTAAACTAAAGAGCTTCCAGGAAGCAAAAGAAACTGTCATCAGAGTGAACAGGCAACCTAAAGAATGGGAGACAATTTTTGCAATCTATCCATCTGACAAAGGGCTGATATCCAGAATCTATAAGGAACTTAAACAAATTAACAAGAAAAAAACAGCCCCATCAAAAAGTGGATGAAAGATATGAACAGACACTTCTCAAAACATTTATGCAGCCAACAGACATATGAAAAAAAGCTCATCTCTGGTCATTAGAGAAATGCAAATCAAAACCGCAATGAGATACCATCTCACACCAGTTAGAATGGCAATCATTTAAAAAGTCAGGAAACAACAGATGCCAGAGAGGATGTGGAAAAATAGGAACACTTTTACGCTGTTGGTGGGAGTGTAAATTAGTTCAACCATTATGGAAGACAATGTGGCAATTCCTCAAGGATCTAGAACCAAAAATACCATTTGACCCAGCAATCCCATTACTGGGTATATACCCAAAGGATTATAAATCATTCTACTATGTAAAGACACATGCACTCATATTTATTGCAGCACTATTCACAATAGCAAAGACTTGGAACCAACCTAAATGCCCATCAATGGGAGACTGGATAAAGAAAATATGGCGCATATACACCATAGAATACTATGCAGCCATAAAAAAGGATGAGTTCATGTCCTTTGCAGGGACATGGATGAAGCTGGAAACCATCATTCTCAGCAAACTTACACAGGAAGATAAAACCAAACTGCATGTTCTCATAAGTGAGAGTTAAACAATGAGAACACATGGACACAGGGAGGGGAACATACATACCAGGGCCTGTTGGGGGGTGGGGGGCTACGGAAGGGGCAGCATTAGGAGACATCCGTAATATAGATGATGGGTTGATGGGTGCAGAAAACCACCATGGCACGTGTAAACCTATATAACCTGCACATTCTGTACATGTATCCCAGAACTTAAAGTATTAAAAGCCTCCTATCCCCACAGCCATCCCCAGTTTCCTAGCCTTCTGGTCTATAGCTCTAGACTTCCAACAACTGCTGCCTTTGCTTGTTTCACTTCCTCATGTTGCTGCCTCTAGCCATATGGCCACAGATTCTTATTTTTTTATCATAAATATTCAATAGAGGAAGGCTGCACAAGAAAATTTTAATCCAACAGGGTTCTGATCCTCTAGCTAAAATTCTTGATCATCCTGAATAAAGCACGGCATTCTTTGCTGTCCAGGCAAGCAGGAGTAAACAGACATGTTGCTGGCTATTTGTGTTGTCTGGAGTTACTTCTCCTGAGTCTTTGCTGCAGGACGTTGATGAGGAACAAGACCATTTCCACTGCCTTCTCAGATATCAGTCCTCAGACCTTGGCAACAACCTTACCTTTGTTAAGTAATGGTCTCTGATATGGTTTGGCTGTGTCCCCACCCAAATCTTACCTTGAATTTTAGCTCCCATAATTCCCACCTGTCGTGGGAGGGACCAGGTGGGAGGTAATTGAACTAAGGGAGCAAGTCTTTCTCATGCTGTTCTCTTAATAATGAATAAATCTCATGAGATTAATGGTTTTATAAGGAGTAGTTCCCCTGCACATGCTCTCTAGCCTGCCGCCATGCAAGACATGACTTTGCTCTTCCTTTGCCTTCTGCCGTGATTGTGAGGCCTCTCTAGCCATATGGAACTGTGAGTCCATAAACCTCTTTCCTTTCTAAATTACCCAGTCTCAAGTATGTCTTTATTAGCAGCTTCAGAACAGACTAATGCAGTCTCCAATCAAATTTCTTCACATACAATAATATCCTCTTGAGCCTTGGTTCTGAGAAGTCTGAAAAGGCAGATGGATAACTTGAAGGATCCTGGATCACACAAACTACTCGAGTTCTTATTTACATAGACCACTTAGTGGCAGTTAGCTGTGACTCAGCTGGTTAAGACCACAGCTTTCTGTTGCCTTCTATAACCAATAAGACTGGGATGTGGGTGCCATGAATGTAAGGGTTGGGTGTCCCTATCTTAGATTATACTTCTCTCACCTGTGTTCAGCCATACTATTAGAGAAGACATTTGACATCTGACAGACTGGAGTCTTTCCTATCCTCTCCCTCACCTGTGATATTTTGCAGAGCCAGTTCATTAGGAAACACACAAGTGTTTATGAGGTGGGAGGGGTACAAAAAGAAAAAAAAATGTATGCTCAAATATCAGGGGCTCCTAATGTGCATTTTTCTATCCCTCTTTCTTTGTTACATCCTTAGAGAGAAACAAAATATTTACACTGTGTTTGTTTTCCCAGAGCAATTGAGAACAGTCAGTCATGTAAACATACCCAGTTTAATGATCATGTAACAAGATGATGACTATTTCAGTCTGTCCCTTTGAGCTGGCTCTGCATGGACTGGCAAGACACAAGCATTTCGTACTTGCTATTTCTAGATAAAAATCTCACTGCTGTAAAAGTCTAGCTTGAATCCAAGTTACCATATGAACCAGTTGGAATAAAAACCCTAAACAAAGTTCTGTAACTAGCTTCTTCCCTCTGAGCGGGCTCTTTGACAGTTAGAGATCTGGAGTTTTGCATTAAAAATTTTCAGAAAATGAACAGATTTTCAGGCATGCTGTAGTACAGAATGCCCTCTTCTCTAGTTGTTTTCCATTTTCTCTTCTACTTTGCTTTTTAGCACATTTGGAAAACAAAAACAGAGCCATAAGCATGATGAGCTCTTTACACACTGTGGAACTGAGTAGCATTTAAATGAGAATTGGAGACCTGTATTCTCTTTTATATGTGAAGGCACCTAGTATGTGCTTGTCTTGGTTTAAAGGTGAAATGGAAATTGGCACTAACTATGATCCTGCAGAATTTACTTAACTTCTCTGAGCCTTATTTGCCTCACTATAAAATAAGGAAATTGAACTAACATCATCTTTAAGATAATGAGGTGCAGAAGTTTTAGCCCGAGTGGATATGCAAGGAAAATGTAATTTTTCTTTTTTTTAAGAATCTGAGCTTCACTCTGTTGCCCAGGCTGGAATGCAGTGGCACAATATGTCTCACTGCAGTCTCAAACTCCTAGGCTCAAGCAATGCTCCCACCAGAGCCTCTCAAGTAGCTAGAACTACAGGTGTGTACCACCATGCCTGGCTAAGTTTTTAAAAATTTTCTATGGAGGTAGGATCCCACTGTGTTGTCCAGGCTGGTCTCGAACTCCTGGCCTCAAGCCGTCCTCTTGTCTCAGCCTCCCAAGTTGTTGAGATTACAGGCATGAGCCACCACACTGGGCTTGTTTTGAAACTCCTTTGAGATCTCAGGTAATTTATTGATAGGGAGGCACTGAAGTTATCCCTGTTAGTAATGAATGTAATGTGAGGTCCACCAGGACAGGATATTTTAAAATCTGTTTTGTTAATTTATATCCCCAGCAGCTAGACTAGTGCTTATCACAAAATGAGCACTTCATAAATATTTTGGTGAACAAATCTGTTTTTCAAAGAGAGAAACTGAGGCCCAGGATAATTAAGTAACTGTCCTTAACCAAAGTCACTCAGCTAATACAACATGGTTGCAAGATTTGAACTCAGACAGCCTGTTCCAGAATTCTTCAAGACCACAGGCTATCCTTGTTTTAAAAATGAAACAAAATAACCCACCAGCCAAAACTAAATATGTATGTTTTGGAGGGAAATTTTAAACTATCTTGGAAAAACATATAACTTCTCTTATCCTCGGATTTAAGTTCTTGCAAAGAAATATTAATTGATGTAAAACCTCAGGCTGGAGATATAATCTTTATGTATTGATGGTGATCCGACTTGGAAAACAGTCGTTTAATAAAGTATTCTGGTGTTTCTGCTTAAGTATGCATTCTCTAAGTGTGTTTGATATTTTATGTTTGTGTTGGCGAAAGTATTCCTTATAGATGAGGAAAGTCTAGCTCTGATTTATCCATCAAAGAAATATAAATGTCTAAGAGATTGCATGGCTAGCTGTAGAAGCAGGGACTAGAAGTTATGGGGAAAGGAATACAAATTCAGATCAGTCAAAATAAAAATGCCTGAAGAAAACAGTAAAATTGCTACCTTGCAGAGATGGACAAGTGAAAATCTAGAAAGAAAAATAAGAAAAGAAGTGATGGATTGTCTTTGAAAAGTGCAAGTCTGAAACTACAGTCCTGAAGTGAGATTTTGGTTTCAACATGAAAGAATTGCAGTGTGAAATGTAATGCCTAATTTCATCCAGTAGTTAGTATGACATGACAGCTCACATGAAAATGAACTTCAAAGAAATGCTGCATTTAAAAATGGTACTGTATGATCTCAATAATTGAAATATTGAAGGCTTCTTAGCAGAGCATAAGTAAATGTTTCAGTAAAAAAGGGATACTCTTTTCTACAGATATCCTGCGACAATTAATTAGATGACTGTGATCATTCTCATTGTTCCTATAACTAATTCTTACCTCTTCCTGTGTTTATATTTGCTCCTTTTTTTTTACACTGATATATTGGAAAGCCAGAGGTGATTTCCTCTTTATTTTATAACTTCTTATGATTATAGAACTAATAAATATATATTCATTGGAGAAAATTTGGAAAATTAAAAAATACTAAATTTAATAACATAGCACTTAGAAATTTCACTAAGGTGGCGTATAGGCCTATGATAAATCCTTCAGGAAGTCAGGAAAATTGACTTGTGTTTTTCTAATTATATATCCCTGTGAACTAAAAAGGAGGGAGATAATGGTGTCTATTTTTACATTTGAGAAAATGGAGATACTGGCTAAAGGAGAAAAAAATTTTTAAAGAAGTATGCTCACCAGACTAAATGTATATCTGCGAAGATCTCCTTTTCTATACTTATATAGTGTGTGGACAGATATCATCTTAGTTCATGTTTGTGCTGAAAAATATAGGCATTTGAAGGTAATCAGGTTGCATAATTCATTCTATATGTTAGTCTCACATTCCCTACACTCTTTATCTCAGTGCAATTAATAACTTGAAAAAAATACCAGGCTCAGTTTATTTTATTGCTAAATTATATCAAAGACTTAAGACATAACACCAATTCTCCTTAATCTCTTTCAGAAAACAGAAGCAGAGAGAGCACTTCCTAACTCATTCTGTGTGGCCAGTATTACCTTAATATCAAAGCCAGATAAAGATATTACAAGAAAGGACTATAGGCCAATAGATCTCATGGACATAGATATAAAATCCTCAATAAAATATTAGGAAATTGAATCTAATAATATATAAAAAGAATTATACACAACGAACAAGTGACATAGTGACATTTATGCCAAGTATGCAAAGCTGATTTCAGCATTTGAAAAATCAGTGTAATCTACCACATCAACAGGCTAAAGAAGAAAATATGTATGTTGATATTAATGGATGCAGAAAAAACATTTGACAGAATCTAACACCCATTCATGATTTAAAAAAAAAAAAAATATATATATATATCTCAGCAAACTAAGATTAGAGAGGATCTTTCTTTATTTGTTAAACAACATTTACCAAAAATCCTATAGCAACACACACTTAAGGGTGACAAACTCAATGCTTGCCCTCTAAGATTGGGAACAAAGTAAGGATTTCCTCTCTGACCACTTCTATTGAAAACTGTACAGAAAGGCCTAACTAGTGTAATAAGACAAGAAAAGTAAATAAAAGGAGTATAGATTGAGAGGGAAGAAATTAAGCTATTTTTTGCCTGGTGGTCTCCATAAGAAAATCCCAAAGAACTGACACACACACACACACACACACACACGCACAAAAACATACAACTTCTAGAACTAATGAGGAAGTATAGCAAGATCTCAGAGCACAATGTTAATATACGAAAGTCAGTTGCTTTCTTATATACCAGCAATGAACAATTGTAATTTAAGATTTAAAAACAATACATTTACAGTAGCACCAAAAAAGCAAGAAGGGAGGAAGGGAGGGAAAAAGGAAGGAGGAAGAATGCCTATGTACAAATCTGACAAAATAAATACAAGATCTATGTGGAAAATCATAGAAGTCTGATGAAAGAAATCAAAGATTTAAATAAAGATTTCTTTATCATGAATTGGAAGAGTCAGTATTGTTAATATGTTAATTCTCTTCTTCACCTATATATCTGATTTATTCCCAATTAAAATTCTAGCAAGCTATTTTGTAGATAATGACAAACTGATTCTAAAGCATATATGGAAAGGTGAGAAACCTAGAATAGCCGGCATAATACTGAAGAAGGACAGAATAGAAGACTCACACTATCTGAACTCAACATTTCCTATAAAGCCACAGTAATCAATACAATGTATATTGGTGAAAGAATAGGCACATAGATCAATGGAACAGAATAGAGAACCCAGAAATAGACCCACACAAGGATAGGCAATTTATCTTTGACAAAGATTAAAAGCCATTTCTCTTAATCTGCTCAGCCCGCTATAACAAAATACCATAGATTGGGTGGCTTAAACAACAGAAATTTTTATTTTCTCAAAGGTCTGGAGGCTGGAGTCTGAAATTAGGGTGGCAGCATGGTTGGATTCTCTCTTCCTAGCTTTCAGACAGCTGCCGCCTTGCTGTATGCTCATATGGCCTTTCCTTGCCTTGTGTACATGGACAGGGAGAATAAGCAAGCCCTTTGGTGTCTCTTCTTATAAGGGCACTAATCCTATCAAGAGGTAACCCACCCTCGTTACCTCATCTAAACTTAATTATCTCCCAAAGACCCTATCTCTAAATATCACCACACTGGGGTTGGGCATAAACATATGAATTTTAGGGGGACTCAGTTCAGTCCATAGCACCACTCAGTGGCAAAAGGATAATCTTTTCAACAATTGGTGGTGGAACAATAGGTTGTCCATAGGCAAAAAGTGAATCTATGCACAGACCTTATACCTTTCCTAAGTATTAATGCAAAATGGATCATACACCAAAATGTGAAATGCAAAACTATAAAACATCTTGAAGAAAACAGGATAAAATGTAGGTGGCCTTGGGTTTGGCAATACATTTTTATGCATTACACCAAAAGCATGATTTATAAGAGAAAAATTTGATAATCTACACGTTATTTAAATTAAAAACTTCTGCTCTATGAAAAAAACTTAATAAAAGACAAGCCACAGGCTGGGAGAAAATATTTGCAAAACACATATCTGATAAAGGACTTTTATCCAAAATATACAAAGAACTCTTAAAACTCAGCAATAAGAAAACAACCCAATTAAATAGGAAAAAGGCCTGAACAGACTCTTCACCAAAGAAGATATGCAGATGGAAAAAAACGTGAAAAAATGCTTAACATCATTTGTTGTTAAGGAATTGCAAATTAAAATGAGATACCATTACCTACCTATTCAAATGGCTAAAATTGAAAAAGAAAAAAAACAACTGACAATATCAATCACTTGGTAAGAATGCAGAACAATAGGCACTCTTTTTGTTGCTAGTAAGAACAGCTATTTTGGTAGTTTCTTTCAAAACTAAACATCTTACCACACAACCCAGCAATCATGCTCCTAAGTATTTACCCAAATGCACTGAAAACATGTCCACACAAAAACTTGTTTGTGAATGTTTATAGCAGCTTTATTCATAATCACCAAAAACTGAAAGGAACCAAGATGTCCTTCTATATGTGAATGGATAAACTATGGTACATCCAGATAAAGGCCACAGCTCCAGAGGGTTGATAGTATGCGCCCTTGATAAAATGTGATGAAAATGTGATTCTCTCCAAAAAAGCAATAAACCCAGACTAGTCATTATTAAAAAAATAAAAACCAGGCAAGTTCAACTTGAAGAACATTCTACAAAACTAAAAAATCTGATCAGCTCTCCTCAAAACTGTCAAGGTCTTCAAAAATAAGTCTGAAAAATTGTTATAACCAAGAGAAGCCTATGGAGGCATGAGGACTCAAATACAATGTTGTATCCTGGATGGGATCCCAACACAGGAAAAGGACATTAGGTTAACCAATGTATAATAACAAGTGTATCATACTAATGTAAGATGGCAATAATAGGGGAAAGCATTTGCAGGTGCATATAGGAACTTTTTGTACTGGTTTCACAATTTTTCTTTAAAACTGTCCTAAAGAGGAAGTTTATTTTTAAAATATGTTATCCAGACTTTATTTATTTTTATTTAGATGGAGTTTCACTGTTGTTGCCCAGGCTGGAGTGCAGTGCACAATCTCGGCTCACTGCAACCTCTGCCTTCTGGTTTCAAATGATTTCTCCTGTTTCAGCCTCCCAAGTAGCTAGGATTACAGGTGCATGCCATCATGCCCGGCTAATTTTTTTTGTATTTTTAGTAGAGACAGGCTTTCATCATATTGGTCAGGCTGGTCTTGAACTCCTGACCTCAGGTGATCCGCTCACCTCGGCCTCCCAAAGTGCTGGGATTACAGGCACGAGCCACCACACCCAGCCACGTTTCCCAGACTTTCTTATTGCTGCTGTTTGAAGGAGCACTTCATTGCATAATTCTAGGAGACACCATTCGTGTAAAATTCAGTATGAGTGGTCTCTCCTGGAGTTGTTCAAGGCTGTAACACTTTTACAACTTTAATGGCTTTTTCCTAGGAAAAGCAGTCACATCTGTCATGCATTAACTTGTTTTTCCTGTAAAACTTTGTATAAGTTGATTATAGATCCTACTTAACTGATCTGTCCAGGTAGAAAAGGTTAGACAGAATCAGTCTTTTATAGGCAAAGGCCCATAGGTGCTTTACCTCTTGTAAAGCAGACATCAGCCCAACTTATGAGATGAGCAGAGGCTCCCCAAGTTGGGGAGATATGACTGGCTTCTCCTGTCCTGATCTGTAATCTGTACTTCACTCCTTTACCCACCACTAACATTGATGTTGGGATAGGACCCATAGCATGGAAAGATAGCATTCCTGTTGCACCAGGAACCAGCTCAAATGGACTGGTAAAGCCCAGGGATATGGGCACTGTGTTAAAAGGAGCAGTAGCAGCATTCCTGAACACTGAAAAGGACATTTGCAACATTTGAAGAGATTCTACATTTTCCAGCCTGCTAGAGAGAAAGTCTGAAAGATAAAAACTTTTATTGACTTTCTCTGTAAATGGGTATTTAACTGAAAAATGTAAATGAGATTTTAAGTACCCATGAAATGTGATGCCTTCTCCTGGTGTATGGTCCATAAATTATGTTGCACCAGAGTTTAAATCATAAAGTTCTCCGATTCCAGATCAAATTAATGGTCTTTTACTTTCTGTTCCTATAAATTATAACCCCAGATGTGTCAAATTATGTAATAAAAACCAAATAAAAAGAAATTTGTTTTTTAAGGAATTTCATAAATTTCTTGTTTTACCAAGGTTTATTGGTCTTATTTTAGTGGGACAAAAAACAAATTAACCTTTCATGTTTTCACTTTTTGTTACACTGTAGAGAGACCTTGAATCTTTGGGATAAAAAAGGATAATGCTTTTCTTGGGCCAAATTTTGATTGGTCCACTTGCTGAGATAAGCCTCCTGCCGAATCAAATGTATGTTTTGTGTTTGGTCTTGGATTTTATCTGCCTGCAGCAGCAGCTAGCTTAATAACAAATGAGGTTCAAAAAGATGAAGCAGCTATTTCAGTCTCTTATCCTAATGTTTTCAAAGAGCTCTGTAGATTTGGTCATTACGCCCATTGTAATCAAACTGTTTAAAAGCTTATCTTCTGCCACCATTTCCTACAGACTTTCCGCAAAGCAACTGTGATTTGTAATAATTAGCAGAATGGTATGTGGTATGTAAATATATGTAATGATTATATTTCTAAAACAGTCTTTAAGACTATCTTTTAAAGGATCTCAGCTTAACAATGGTCTATTTTCAGTTTTCAAATCAGGGTATTTTTCAGTTACCTTGCAATTGATTTTCTAAATTCATTCTTTGATTCATGAGAGAAATGGCTTTTATAGGGCAAATAAATACATACTCTTTGGGGGTTAGAGAGGACAGAGATTGTTTTATTCTTTTTTTCTTTTTTTGAAAGAAAGAGAAAAGAAGAAAGAAAGAGTGAAAGAAAGAAAAAAAAAGAATGTAAGAGAGAAAGAGGAAGCGAAAGAGGGAGCGAGAACAGGATTCTTGTTCTATTGCCCAGGCTAGAATGCAGTCTAAAAATGGGTATTAAAAACCTCTTTTATGCCAATAATCGTGCTTAACAATGGAGACAGGAAGGAATAAGGGATGAAAATAACAAACAAGCAGCCAACCAATATTTTATTT